>OW388293.1:709373-844373 GCA_936450465.1 Gibbula magus | reverse complement strand
TGAGTTAGGGATATTGGATGTTTTATGATTAAAGGTATTTCCATTGTGTTGTTGTGGGGCACACATGTCAAATGTTATAAATGATGTTAATCTTTCGAGAAGAACTGACTGTTGCCGAAAACATGTTGATGATGGTCGACTCAGTGTGCTGACAATATATAGGTAAAATATCGATTCTGATCGTAAACCGGACAATGCACCGCGTGTGGCGCGCGTCAATTGGTCAAACGTAATTTTGGAAACTTATTTACAGCAGACAAACAGACAAATGTTTAGCAGGTCTTATAACTACTGTGACTGTAAACGGGACGTGTAGTTTCGGCACATGTATAATGATGTTGCTCAATTTTGATTAGAAACTAGTAATTGTGATATATTTGGGGATGAACATGCAAGTGTAGTGAAATTATTTTAACTGAAATTAGCACATATCGTTTGTTTTCACGTATTTAAGGCAAATAAAATTTTATGAAATACAATGGATGTACCTTTAATATGTCATTAGTATCTCAACTAATAAGAGACATCATTATTCATAATTTCATAATATCCCTAACTATTTTTGTCCATTATATGATACAATCGTAAACAAAATCGAGATGTCATGTCAGTCATGTGACCGCTCACTAACTGCGTCGTACTTTCCGAGGACAGACAGACAGACAGACATACAGACGAAGGTGTGAATCACACCTGTCAGGTGAACATGCTCTGTGCGTGTTGCCTGCAGGTGTGAATGTAGTGCGTGCTGTGGATACACAGGCGGACCGCTAGACGCCCGGGAATGTTATTACACGGAGAGTCAAACTGACGGCTGAAGTCGTCTTGTATTATTATGCGACTGGATAAGTTGTCAGGATAATATTGTTGAAATTTGTGATTGCCTCTCGCGGGCATTGAAATGAGCAGTTGAATTTCATACGATAATTCTTGAATCTTTTAATACTTAAATTACATGTCAGTCGTAATTATTTCAATTTTTTTAGAGGCATTTAAGAATGTGTAACATAAACAGTTCACCTCTTTATGGATATTTTACTTCTTTATGAGGTACATATATACATGAGAACTGGGTTCGATTTTCACAATTTTATCAGACGAAGATAATTAATAATTTTATAATAATGGCTTATTTGTTCAAAATAGAATTATTATTGAACTGATATTCTGTTACCTATACTAATCTAACATAGATATTTAAAAGCATACATCGGTTTGTTGATTTAGACTAAGTAGGCGTTTGCGATTATTTCTCCGATGTAAATATTATTCGATCGCGATACCCTGGAGTGTTCGACAACCTAACCTAGAACTTGTCTCTATGCAAATGACATGCACGCATTACATGATAATTCCTGACATCCCGTGTTTCCATGGTGACGGTGTCAATGTCTCATCTTCGTCATGTATCGATCTGCACGTGCAATCAGACACCTGTGAGAAGAACTGTTAAACAACGTCACTCACTTGGAGGCAAGTGTCACTCAAACGCCAGTTACCCGTCTCGTGTATATTACATGTACATCACTAGCTGCGGTCTTGCAATTGCTCGATTACCTTTCTTGTAAGAACACCGATAATATACTGGACAATAATTAGTGTTACATGAACACGGAATGTTATGGGTTTTGTGTTTAATGCATATGATGTTTTTAGACCTATGCTATCCCCACTCGCACAATGGGGATATCAGACATAGAACGATGTCGTGTGGTATGTTTAAACTATACATATAGCACTGTTCTTATTGTGTTCACTTCTAAAATGTCGCTCAAATACCCTGGAGTGTTCGACAACCTAACCTAGAACTTGTCTCTATGCAAATGACATGCACGCATTACATGATGATTCCTGACATCCCGTGTTTCCATGGTGACGGTGTCAATGTCTCATCTTCGTCATGTATCGATCTGCACGTGCAATCAGACACCTGTGAGAAGAACTGTTAAACAACGTCACTCACTTGGAGGCAAGTGTCACTCAAACGCCAGTTACCCGTCTCGTGTATATTACATGTACATCACTAGCTGCGGTCTTGCAATTGCTCGATTACCTTTCTTGTAAGAACACCGATAATATACTGGACAATAATTAGTGTTACATGAACACGGAATGTTATGGGTTTTGTGTTTAATGCATATGATGTTTTTAGACCTATGCTATCCCCACTTGCACAATGGGGATATCAGACATAGAACGATGTCGTGTGGTATGTTTAAACTATACATATAGCACTGTTCTTATTGTGTTCACTTCTAAAATGTCGCTCAAATAGGCGGAGAAGGATATATATATATATATATATATATATATATATATATATATATATATATATATATATATATATATATATATCTGACCAGTTTCCTATTCACATTACATAATGTTACACCTAGCAGTCTATAGTTTCATACTGATGTTGATTTCCCTGATGATGATGATAATGATGATGATGATGATGATGGTGGTGATGATGATTATGTGGCAGTGTTAGAATTGTATATATATTTATTTGTCATTAAAACTCTAGTTGTAAGACTGTTGGAGTTGTGTTGTTTATATCATTTTAACATTATGGAGGATTTAAGTTAGTGGTTTTAGAATCAGCACTAGTGGTAAGACTAGTTTCCTATTCACATTACATAATGTTAAACCTAGCACTAGCAGCAGCCTATTCTGATGCTGACTTCATCATGATGATGGTGCATATAAACATGATGTGGATAAATTAACACAGATAACACGAGAGGCTGATGGAAGCGACGTGAGTACAGGACTATAACACATACCGCATTACACGTTATCTAGTTTCTAGGTAATGTAGGAGTAGGCGTAATCAAACTGGACAATCACTGTTTATATTTTTTACTATTCCCATATTTGACTCGTATTACACGTAATAACAACAATGATGAGATTTTGATGACTTCAGTAATGTAGCCGTTATTATTTCAGTTTAGAATTACTTCTTCAAATACAAATCAATTCTTATATACGAGATATTGAAAACTGTGATCACAATTCCCCTCATTACAACGATTACTCAAATTTTAATCTCCCCACAAAGCGTCTAACATTACATCTATATTCCTGGTTTCTAATGTCACATCTTCAGTATTAATACTAGCGCCTGTAATGTATCCAATCAAAACACGATCAGGTTATATGAGTATAGAATATCACAAGAGTGAACGTTGGCGGGGCATCCCAGTCCGTATACATAGGGTGAAATTACCGTGTAACATCTCTGATTGCATAAACAAATTTTGTTTGCATCCAAACCTAATGCTCTAGCGGTGATTACGGCATCCTTCATTTACCTCATTTACAGAAAAGCGACATCCAACAAACGGTGTGCATACAACGAAGAAGTAAACATCCATACTATTTTCCCTTATACTTCTAAACGAAACTTCTTAATAACTCTCAATTATCTTATACATAATATAAAATACCTTCATTATTTATTTATATTGGAAGAGCCTTGCAATAAGCATATCTCGTACATGTGCCCAGGCCGTCAACGAATTGTATGTTAAAAACAGACGCATTTATAACGGAACGCACTGACACAATGTTCACCCATGCATGCCGATGTGTACTTCCATTACCTCCGGTTTCTAGAACTTGACACTAAACGTATTTGAAAGAGCCAATAAGGTATCAGAGGCATACTGAACCAATAAGGTATCACAGCCAATATGGTATCTCTGACAAAGATGACCTACAATACACACCAACATGAATGTAGTCGGAAATGAATTCAATGGCATCCATCTTGGGAATCAGTAAATTGGAGTAATCTTTCCTTCAGTTAACCAATGTCATTAAGTGTTCTGAATTGCATACACTAATTTGCATACATTTGCATAATTGTATAGAAGAGATTATTGATGATCTCTGGTCAAGAAACACATGGGTAGCCAACGCATTTCCTGATTGGCTGATTTCGACGACTCTACCGCTTCCAAGCAAGCGTAGTTTTGTGTGATAATACAGGTTATCTGTATTGAATTACAATGATTCAACGGTAGAGTTTATATTTATCTGTATTGAATTACAATGATTCAACGGTAGAGTTTATCTGTATTGAATTACAATGATTCAAGCGTATTTTTGTGTGATAATACAGTTTATCTGTATTGAATTACAATGATTCAAGCGTATTTTTGTGTGATAATAGAGTTTATCTGTATTGAATTACAATGATTCAAAGGTACTGTTTTTGACACGTTTCAAATGACATCTATGGAGGATGGTATTTGTTGACGTTACAGATGGAACATTTGTCGAAAAGAAATTCTCGTCAATACGATCCGTTCAAAAAAGAAGAACGAAAATGGCATGATCGCAAATTGCAACATAATAGTAACAGTTATAACAGTGGCTGGCATTCAGAGAAACTAAAGTAACACAGAGTTTAAACATCCAACATTGGCTGGCATTCAGAGAAACTAAAGTAACACAGAGTTTAAACATCCAACATTGGCTGGCATTCAGAGAAACTAAAGTAACACAGAGTTTAAACATCCAACATTGGCTGGCATTCAGAGAAACTAAAGTAACACAGAGTTTAAACATCCAACATTGGCTGGCATTCAGAGAAACTAAAGTAACACAGAGTTTAAACATCCAACAGTGGCGGTGCTAGGGGTGGGGGTGGTGGAGATTGGGAGGGGGTAAGGGGTAGCGCCTGAAATCCCCGGGGGGGGGGGGGGGGGGGGGGGGGGGGGGGGGGGGGGTGGGGGGGGGAACTAAAGCTTCTGGTCAGCAAGCACTGTAATGTGTTCAACCCACCCACTGCCCCGAGGGAGGTAGAATGTAGTATCTTCTAACGAGCCCGGGGCTTTCAAGTTAGACATGATAATTGTCATTATGTAAGATGAAATTGGAGAGGACGCCGGTAATTTAGTTTTAGTGTAGAATTGATTGGCCATACTGTAAATGGATGAACTAACCCCCCCCCCCCTCCAACTTTAAGAACTTAATACCCCATCTAGGACCTTTGAAGAGATGCTAACAAGCATAGTGACATTGTTTGTCTTTCATATGCCTCAAGTCCTCAGTTAGGAGCCGGCGAGGCAAAACTTCATTAAATTGGAAGTCAGCCCTTACTTGCTGTGTTGACGTAACTTATTTGACCGGTTCAGCCAAAGTCGATATCGATCGTATTTAACTTCGAATCAATGTATCACAAATACATTTCTAGAACTAACATTTCGAACAGAACGAGGGAAATCCTTTATACCTTCTCGTATTTCAATTCTTAACAAAAACTTTGAGAAGTGTTGACGAAATCTGTAAAATGTTGTAACTGTTGTAGTAATTGTAAGTGTGTGTCTTTATAATGTATATAACATATACCATGTCAATCATGTTTGATGTTAAAAGAACTCACTCTTGGGTAATAGTGTTGTCATATCTTCTCTTATTTTCTGTTTATCAGCTACAACTTCCGAAAAGCACTCCAACAATTGATTGATATACATTGCATCTTGTATTGTATTGTATCAGTGGGTCGAATGTAATTTGGTTATGATTGATCGCTTAACTTTGAAATAGTGCCACCAAAAGTTGTTCATGGTACATACTTTCCTGAATAATCATATCTATCTTTATCAAGTCTAAATTTCTTTATTTCTTACAATGCAGAGACCATAATTTCTGATTTAAGAAATCCTAATTATAGGCCAACTATCCAGAGTGAGCATGATTAATTATACGCGAAACTGTTTTCTGTTCCAAATAACTTTGATCAAAATAGGTCTCCACATGTAAAACCAGAGGGGCAGAAGATTATAATCACCTGGACCTCATTAACTTTAATAAGCTTCACGGGTTTTCATGTTCAGAGTAACAAAGGGAGGGAACTCTCGCTGGGTCATCAGTTACACGTGTGATTAGCAGATTGTATATCCTTCAACTTCAGCGCCAGTTGCTAATGCACGGTATTTACACGTGCATGAGACGCGTCTTGATAAACTGCATCCTCGAACGGAAGGAAGAGGGAATGTGATCTTGACCGGTCAAGAGTTGTTGGACAGATGGCCGCCATTAGATGCGCTGACATGGAGACAGTAGATTAGACATTCTGCTCATTTCAAGTGAAGGGTTGGCTGGGTGGAAGTTTGAGGGTATAAATGGGGCTTTAGGGGAAGGCTTAATTTGGACGCTGGATATGACATCTCCTCCCCAAGGCCCCGCCCTCAGGGTTAACTGACCGGTGAACTTCTTCTGTGAACCCCTATCCCGTCTTCCGGTGTCAGTGAGAAATTGGTGCCATGGGAATTTGTCCCCACCGGGTCACTCAGCTGGAGGGATGAGGGTACAGAGAGAGTCTTTCATCCGATAATAGGAATCACAGGATGTGCCTTAATGAAGACGCAGTCATGGACACTGCCACTTTTGAGGACTCTCTGACCACCATGCAGACTTCTTATTGTCTGACCACCATGCAGACTTCTTATTGACTGACTCGTGGTACACAGTTCAACTTCCAACAATTCTTCTTTCTTTATATATATATATATATATATATATATATATATATATATATATATATATATATATATATATATATATATATATATATGCTGAATGGGGCATAAGCGTATGAACTAAGGTATCACTAAAGAAAACCTTCAAGTGATCGGGCTGATGTTAATCCATACACAGTCGTGACACCAAGCTAAGAACACTGGACCACCTTCAGCCTGAGTCGCAGAACGATTTCCACAAGTGAGATGCGAAATGTTATCAATTGGTGTCTCGAAGAACATGAATAGGTCAATTTTAGAGAATCATGTGTCACGTGTTCTCATAGGAGCTTTGCAAGTTGTAGAACGTAACAAACATTTGTCAGCGTGGGATACAATCAGTTTCTTTCAGTAAGGTATTTCTAGCAAACTCATTAAAATCAGATAGAACGGAAGAGTCGTACCTCGCTACGTTCTTCAAGAGGCGTTAGATTCGATCTGAGTTTATTGAAATCGTTTTTTGTAGCAGTATGATCTCAGTTAAAGACTAAACTATATCCGAGCGAATCTTCAAGCATGTGGAAGTACAATGGAAGATGGTAAAGGTTTGGAAGTAAGGATCTTCTTGTAATTAGTTTGTACCAAGCTGACCTCGGTCTAGTATTTAGCACGCGCTGCACGTGCAGAGGTCATTATTGACACGTGACATAGAGGTCTTCCTTGTTTGACTATTACCATTTGGACAATGGTCAAACCAAACCGGACAAACAATTAAATTGAGAAGCCTGATTAATAAACGGACGGTGGTCGGGTGTACTCGAAACCTTCAAGTGATGACCCCGGGCGCTGTCTAATTAAAGAGATTCAGATTTTATTAAACAGTCATCGCAGGCCCCTTGAAGCAGCACGTGGTCGAAGATGAGCACCATTGTCCGAGCTTTTATATGTTCAGATAGTCAGTTTCGTGGTTCGTATTGCTATTCATGAATGTCCAATGGGTGGAAATAGTGGCCGAAATGTCCATTGTTATTTAATGAAGTAATAAGCCGGACAATCACTGTTAGGAGCATCCCTGCGGAAACGTCATAACTCTTCCGGTATTTTACAGTCGGTACTTAACATGTCGGCACATACACACATATAACATATAACTTGACAAGAAGTTGTAAACCAGCCTTTTATCCTATTTTTGTTATTCTTTAATCCTTTTAATAATCTTAATATATATATTTTTAATCTTCTCTTTGACTCTCTATTTTAATTTTGAACTCCGTCAGAGAAAAGACTTTCATGTCAAAGCTGACGTTAAACATGTGTTTAACACACACCATCATCATCATACACATATAACGATGAAAATAACATGTTTAACACACACCAACATCATCATACACATCTAACTATGAAAATAACATGTTTAACACACACCAACATCATCATACACATCTAACTATCAAAATTACATGTTTAACACACACCAACATCATCATACACATCTAACTATGAAAATAACATGTTTTACACACATCATCATCATCATACACATCTAACTATGAAAATAACATGTTTAACACACACCATCATCATCATACGCATATAACGATGAAAATAACATGTTTAACACACACCATCATCATCATACACATATAACGATGAAACTAACATGTTTAACACACACCATCATCATCATACGCATATAACGATGAAAATAACATGTTTAACACACATCATCATCATACACATCTAACTATGAAAATAACATGTTTAACACACACCAACATCATCATACACATCTAACTATGAAAATAACATGTTTAACACACACCATCATCATCATACACATCTAACTATGAAAATAACATGTATAACACACACCATCATCATCATACACATCTAACTATGAAAATAACATGTTTAACACACACCCTCATCATCATACACATCTAACTATGAAAATAACATGTTTAACACACATCATCATCATCATACACATCTAACTATGAAACTAACATGTTTAACACACACCATCATCATCATACACATCTAACTATGAAAATAACATGTTTAACACACACCAACATCATCATACACATCTAACTATGAAAATAACATGTTTAACACACACCAACATCATCATACACATCTAACTATGAAAATAACATATTTAACACACACCATCATCATCATACACATCTAACTATGAAAATAACATGTTTAACACACATCATCATCATCATACACATCTAACTATGAAAATAACACGTTTAACACACACCATCATCATCATACACATCTAACTATGAAAATAACATGTTTAACACACACCATCATCATCATACACATCTAACTATGAAAATAACATGTTTAACACACACCAACATCATCATACACATCTAACTATGAAAATAACATGTTTAACACACACCATCATCATCATACACATCTAACTATGAAAATAACATGTTTAACACACATCATCATCATCATACACATCTACATGTAACTATGAAAATGAAAATGACATGAAAGACTACCTGAGCCCCTAGGATAGTGATGCTCCTACTCTTAAAGCTACGGACTTAACTCATATCCTGTTTGCAGATGACCTTATTCTACTTTCACACTCGGCACAGGGATTCCAGAACAGTATCAACAATCTTAAACACTTCACTAGTGATTGGAAACTCAGAATTAAATCATCAAAAAAAAAAGTTGTAAGAATGATATGAATATAACGTTTTCTTTGGAATCAGAACCAATAACAATTTGTGATTTGTAGACTATACAACACTTTAATAGTCCCGATTGCCTCCTACGGTTCTGAAGTTTGGGGTGGCCAAGTATTGAGAGCATCTGAAGACCCTTTTCAAAATTGGAGCAAACGCCAGTGTAATAAACCATCATAATCAAAATATCAAAGCAAATCCTAGGAATGCCCAAGAAGACCACCAACATTGGTGTGCTCAGTGAACTTGAGATATATCCAATATATACCAAAATGTTCAGCTACTGTTCCAGGATGCTAAACCTCGACCATACTCGACTCCTGTACTCTGCCTTTCAAGAAGACAAGAAGCTGCGGACCGGGACGCCATGGATCTCAAACATGGAAGACGTTGTCCAACATATCCTTCCCAACGAAACCGGACATCAAATATCAAGCCCTACATTTTCTAATGCTCTGCAACATAAATTTGAACATCTATTTTTAATACAATCAGACCAAATTCCAACACCAGACACTCACACGCTCCGGTGCCTCGGCCCCTTGAAAGATGGCTACTGACTGAAGAACTACCTCCGGGTCACCAGTCTACTCTGAAAAGGCTGCGCCTCCGTGCGCACAACCTGCAGATAGAACGAGGCCACTACAGCGGTAAACCAGTAGAGCAGAGGATCTGTCAACACTGCAACTCAAGCAGCAAGAGCATTTGGGATGAGAAACACTTTCTTCTCTCCTGTCCCCTCAATTCTCAATTCCAGTATCAGGAGCCTGCCGTTAACATCTCGCCAGATACCCTCCTGTTTGTAGATTTGTACTCTGCCCAATGTGAATGTCTGTGCAATAAAAACCTTGAATCTTGAATCTTGAATCTTGAATCAGTGAGAGTTTGGGTTCAGATCCCACAAGGAATTCTTCCCGAAAAAAGTACGAGAATAAGTAATACTGAAGATAATGTGATGCCAAATATAACAATGTTACATTCGTCAACTAGCGAAACGGCTTGTATTTCTGACTATGAATTCGAGAAGAGATCATCAGTGGTGTTTTTGTCTCATGGGCGTGTCCACATGAATGTTCGTCCTGCCTGACTCGTCCGCGTATGATTTCCTTATTGTCATCTGTATAAAACGCTGCAACTAGCTAGGTTTATTCGTTTGTTTCAGTTGAGATTTTTGTAATGCCAATCGTCTCTTAGTTGATATTTGATTTCATGAACCTTGAACCAAGACGCCAGGCGTTGTATCTGCTGTATAAATAGAGTGAAATAACCTTTGCTAAACGATTACGTATAAACTGTAAACTGTAAAGAAACATACACGTTGTTGGTGAGCGTTGACTCGGATCGTTCACCTTGAATCTGACGACAAGACGTTGGCCTCTCTTGTTCTCAAATCGGACAACTCCTGACGGCCAAAGACAAGCAGTGATGCATCACTGTCGCGCATGGAAGAACACAGCGATCCGGCTTGAATTGATTGAACCGAGTTGGGGGAAATTAAACTAAGAAGCCATGGTCATTTCGGATGCAAACAGAGAGTCTCCGAAAGCAATCATTTCACTCATGCGATACGTTTATATTAATAATAAACATTTCCTACAAACGAGTTTTGTTCGTGAATCGTATTGAATTTCCAATTTATAGTATCTTTTATTCGTATTACTGTAATTAATTTGAACCATTGGTTGAATTGTGATACTATCCCTTGTTACAACTACTCGCTAATGGCGACCCTTATACCGGAAGTGGGCTTGGTTTACACACCTTAAGGGGGTTAGAAACATATGCCACACGGCCTATCAGAAAAATATCACAGGGTAATTGCACTCGATTGATAACGGATGAATAGACGAGCAGATGTCCCCTCGTTTTGTCACCCCTGATGATACCTGTGGACCGCGCACACTGATCTGACGTACATAAACCGGTCACTCGTCGAGATCAGCAAATGCGCCATTTACGAGATCTCGCGTGATTTAGGTATGCGACATAAATCTCGCGTTGTTTGGAGGAGAACTGACCCTCAAGATGGAGATGGGGTCACATCGGGTCAGTGGGGATAGTAAGGTTTACAGAGAAAACAATATCACAAGTGCTTCATTCCTCGATGGGACATTTCAAGAGAAATAAAGAAACATTAACGAATGTCGATGTTTTGATAGGCATGTGGCCATCTGACGCGCATGATAAAGTGTAATGATTTAACCATAAACACGACAAGGTCGGTGCTGACCATAAACACACAGATGGCTGACCATCCTGTAGTCTAGTATAACCCCACTCTATCAGCACGGCATGCTCATCCTGTAGTCTAGTATAACCCCACTCTATCAGCACGGCATGCTCATCCTGTAGTCTAGTATAACCCCACTCTATCAGCACGGCATGCTCATCCTGTAGTCTAGTATAACCCCACTCTATCAGCACGGCATGCTCATCCTGTAGTCTAGTATAACCCCACTCTATCAGCACGGCATGCTCATCCTGTAGTCTAGTATAACCCCACTCTATCAGCACGGCATGCTCATCCTGTAGTCTAGTATAACCCCACTCTATCAGCACGGCATGCTCATCCTGTAGTCTAGTATAACCCCACTCTATCAGCACGGCATGCTCATTTATTAGTCTAGTATAACCCCACTCTATCAGCACGGCATGCTCATTTATTAGTCTAGTATAACCCCACTCTATCAGCACGGCATGCTCATCCTGTAGTCTAGTATAACCCCACTCTATCAGCACGGCATGCTCATCCTGTAGTCTAGTATAACCCCACTCTATCAGCACGGCATGCTCATCCTGTAGTCTAGTATAACCCCACTCTATCAGCACGGCATGCTCATTTATTAGTCTAGTATAACCCCACTCTATCAGCACGGCATGCTCATCCTGTAGTCTAGTATAACCCCACTCTATCAGCACGGCATGCTCATTCATTAGTCTAGTATAACCCCACTCTATCAGCACGGCATGCTCATCCTGTAGTCTAGTATAACCCCACTCTATCAGCACGGCATGCTCATTTATTAGTCTAGTATAACCCCACTCTATCAGCACGGCATGCTCAGTCATTAGTCTAGTATAACCCCACTCTATCAGCACGGCATGCTCAGTCATTAGTCTAGTATAACCCCACTCTATCAGCACGGCATGCTAATTTATTAGTCTAGTATAACCCCACTCTATCAGCACGGCATGATCATTCATTAGTCTAGTATAACCCCACTCTATCAGCACGGCATGCTCATTCATTAGTCTAGTATAACCCCACTCTATCAGCACGGCATGCTCATCCTGTAGTCTAGTATAACCCCACTCTATCAGCACGGCATGCTCATTCATTAGTCTAGTATAACCCCACTATATCAGCACGGCATGATAATTTATTAGTCTAGTTTAACCCCACTATATCAGCACGGCATGCTAATTTATTAGTCTAGTTTAACCCCACTATATCAGCACGGCATGCTAATTTATTAGTCTAGTATAACCCCACTATATCAGCACGGCATGATAATTTATTAGTCTAGTTTAACCCCACTATATCAGCACGGCATGCTAATTTATTAGTCTAGTATAACCCCACTATATCAGCACGGCATGCTAATTTATTAGTCTAGTATAACCCCACTATATCAGCACGGCATGATAATTTATTAGTCTAGTTTAACCCCACTATATCAGCACGGCATGCTAATTTATTAGTCTAGTATAACCCCACTATATCAGCACGGCATGCTAATTTATTAGTCTAGTATAACCCCACTCTATCAGCACGGCATGCTCATTCATTAGTCTAGTATAACCCCACTCTATTAGCACGGCATGATAATTTATTAGTCTAGTATAACCCCACTCTATCAGCACGGCATGCTCATTCATTAGTCTAGTATAACCCCACTCTATCAGCACTGCATGATAATTTATTAGTCTAGTATAACCCCACTCTATCAGCACGGCATGATAATTTATTAGTCTAGTATAACCCCACTCTATCAGCACGGCATGATAATTTATTAGTCTAGTTTAACCCCACTATATCAGCACGGCATGCTAATTTATTAGTCTAGTTTAACCCCACTATATCAGCACGGCATGCTAATTTATTAGTCTAGTATAACCCCACTATATCAGCACGGCATGATAATTTATTAGTCTAGTTTAACCCCACTATATCAGCACGGCATGCTAATTTATTAGTCTAGTTTAACCCCACTATATCAGCACGGCATGCTAATTTATTAGTCTAGTATAACCCCGCTATATCAGCACGGCATGATAATTTATTAGTCTAGTTTAACCCCACTATATCAGCACGGCATGCTAATTTATTAGTCTAGTATAACCCCACTATATCAGCACGGCATGCTAATTTATTAGTCTAGTATAACCCCACTCTATCAGCACGGCATGCTCATTCATTAGTCTAGTATAACCCCACTCTATTAGCACGGCATGATAATTTATTAGTCTAGTATAACCCCACTCTATCAGCACGGCATGCTCATTCATTAGTCTAGTATAACCCCACTCTATCAGCACTGCATGATAATTTATTAGTCTAGTATAACCCCACTCTATCAGCACGGCATGATAATTTATTAGTCTAGTATAACCCCACTCTATCAGCACGGCATGATAATTTATTAGTCTAGTATAACCCCACTCTATCAGCACGGCATGCTCATTCATTAGTCTTGTATAACCCCACTCTTTTAGCACGGCATGATAATTTATTCCATACATTACTTGGACGAATATCCATGTTCAAATACAGCCAACATAAACATGTGACCATAGTGACAATCTTTGGTACTTTTGAGTTACAACAGTGATACAACTGTACATGTTTAAACAAACAAAACTTGCATTCAAAGAAACATTCAGTTCATGCAAATGCTGCTTTAATTTAGCTACATTTAAGTGATAATGCGTTTGGGTGATACACAAAACAATGAAAAGTTTTCATTCTCAAGCAAATATGTTCATATAAATAATCGTCTGTGTTCCTAAATACTATTAAGTCATTTGACAACACAGTAAACTCGTTTTCACTAAGGTAAATTAAGAGGAAAGATCTTTAATGACTAGAAAAATATATTTCATAAATTTCACATTTAAACCTACTCAATAACAGTATTTTTAGGAGTTATGATGTAAAGCACACAACCTTTTTGTCTAGTCACAAAAGTAAAATTTTACTTTCAACTTCTTCTGGACATCTAAATCACATTTATTGGTTACTACCAGCCTGGTCGAACACCGGACAATTTTAAACTTCTTAAGCAAGCTGCATTTTGCCACAATATGAATACATCAGGAATTTTAAACGTTAAATTTTAAAACCATTCATTCCTCAAATATCTTGAATACTTAAAAAAAAAGTTATTAAAAAAGAAAGTGGGGTAACGTTTCTTTTGGCGTTTAGTGTAGTCACATCACAAAACTTAGATACCCCTTACTGAGAAATTTCTTGTTGAATGCACAGTTAATCGAGATGCTGTTTCCTTGCCTAATAATGGAACAGCTCAAGTGACATAATCTAGTCTAATCTGCTAGAACATATTTTTGGGCGATTTCTTTGCAGGATTCGAACCCAGAAGTCAGGCACAACCTCAGTCAGGCACCAGTCGCCAGCAATGACTGGTAACCATGACAATATCTCAGAATGATAATAATTTGTACGAGTAAGGAAACATGGGCCTATTTCTGCACAGCTCGCGGGCGCTCTACCACTATACCACGTGAGAGTAAGAACTAGGCTAGAATATAATGGTTTGCATGACGCATAGGATTAGAAAGTCCGCGTTCGAATCCCGATCAATAGTTCAAGGATGGGAAGGACTTAGATGGTGTTCATGGTGTTTATGTCTGCCTCACGTGTCGCTTCACTCATTAGAGACACGCTGCACACAGGATGTGTTTCATACACTTTCTCACAGTATGACGTCTGACCGATATCTTACTCAGAGCGGAGTGATCGGTGATCGATACATATTGATTGATGATCGGTGCCTGACTAACCTCGTATATCATTGTTAGAAATTCGGGCAAAGTTAAGTAAATAGGTCTGTGTCCCTGGAGCATTTGTCATCATGTATCAGGACTGGGTGGCAGACAAAGGTGTCCAGATGTTCGTCGCTAACCTTGATGAGGTAGACTAGGACTTTAACCATATTTATTGAATTATTCAAATGAAGCATGTCCACTGTATCAATATAAGATTGGGAATGTCTCTGTCAATATAAAATTGGGAATGTCTCTGTCAATATAAGATTGGGAATGTCTCTGTCAATATAAGTTTGGGAATGTCTCGGGACAATATGAGATTGGGAATATCTCTGTCAATATAAGATTGGGAATGTCTCTGTCAATATAAGATTGGGAACGTCTCTGTCAATATAAGATTGGGAATGTCTCTGGACAATATAAGATTGGTGATGTCTCTGTCAATATAAGATTGGGAATGTCTGTGGACAGTGTGTCAACTTGTTTCAGAATGGGTAGAAGGCAAACGTGTCCTTTTGTTCACTGGTAGAAGGCAAACGTGTCCTTGTGTTCACTGGTAGAAGGCAAACGTGTCCTTGTGTTCACTGGTAGAAGGCAAACGTGTCCTTGTGTTCACTGGTGACACTGAGCTAGACTTACACACGATCTCTGATAAACCTGATTTCTTGATTTTTTTATCTATTGATATAAAAAATGACAATTTATTTTATAATATTCGAAAGAAGCCTGTGGGAATTGGGGTTTTCAGGTCCTTACACCTAAATCTAATCTAGCTTTTCCGGGGGACATCGTGTTGGCGTTTTACTCTCGGCAGGAATATTTAAGATTGTGCAATTACGGGACAATAGCTGATAAAAGTAGATAAAAGGTACCCGGATTATTGTTATGATATTGTGGATGCAGGCTGCACTTCAATCACAGTAGATCGGATACAATACAGAAGTGATGTTCCCCTCCAGTAATGTGTACGATACAAAGAAGGCAAACGTCACTTACGTCACTTCCCTTTTCTCAGCTATTCTATCATATGATGATTTGAACAACGAAATTAACTCGATGATAAACGGAAAACATTTTCTTCTAACAATGACAAATACTCTTCAAAGTTACCATTTAGCTTTATATATATATTTATATAAAACATTAGCTAAGACTAATGTTGCATCTAACATCCATTTAATTCATTTAAGATTCCCGAAATGTCACTTTTCTATTTTGAAATATTTACTTCATGACTATATGTCCGTGGCGGGAATCGAGAACTAGTGATTGTCCAATGAATCATCCTACTTATGAGCATTACAGGCTGTAAATGAGTTTCTGTGTGATTATTCACGGTGTTGATTAGTACCGTGACTAGTCAGTGACTAAAGTGATTGGATTAGTCAGAGCCGGCCGGGGTAAGTAGGGGTTGAGGGCACTTTTAATTGTGGATATACTCTCCCTGTTTATTGTAAAACGTAGAGCCATTGGCTCTGTAACTCATCATTAACTCTGCTGTAAAGGTAATTAGCATACCAAATACCAATGACAATGTGATCTTATAATGAACTTAACAATCTACATGTCTGCACAAAATGTATTTATTCTAGACCATTGTATTCCCAGTAAGATACAGAAAGTGGATATTAAGAGTGCGGCCTGTAGGATTTCACAACCACATCGATTAATTTATCTAGGAGTAAAATTTCGATATCTGTCAAGGGGGGGGGGGGGGGGGGGGGGGGGTGTAAGGACCACATGAACAAACTTTGACCCCCTAGGTGCAAGGTGCAAAACATTCAGCTTTGAAGATGTAGCAGTTCTGGAGGAGAAGTCGACAATGTTTATTGACGAAGGTCCATGCCATAAGCCCATCTGTCCTTGTTGGCCTGATGAGCTGAAATCACGTTAATACGAGAATGAGTTTTCTGAAAGCTCTTGGCGCCATCAAGTTATTCTGTTTCGGTTTGAAGGACACAGGTCACGTGAAGTGTGGAGGAAGGAGTGGAGACGCAGATGGTAAAACAATACGCTCTTATTTCCATCGTCCACACCTAGTGTCCCCATCTACCGGTTTATTCTGTGTTTAAAGGTATACTGATCCTCGGTAGACAGGGCTGTCGTTACTTTACACAATACAATACAATAAAGATTATATACGCCTTCTTCATGATTGGATGGGATGTGTATACCCAGCAAACAGTTAGATTGGTATACAAATACAAATACAAATACAAATACAAATCCTGATGGAAGGTATAACACCAATATATCTAATATACTAATCAGCAATACGAGGGAGGACTTGTCTGTATGGTTGACTCTTTCTTGTCATTTTGTATAAATATCATTTTGTATAAATATCATTTGTATAAATATCATTTTGTATAAATATCATTTGTATAAATATCATTTGTATCAATATCATTTTGTATAAATATCATTTGTATAAATATCATTTTGTATAAATATCATTTTGTATAAATATCATTTGTATAAATATCATTTGTATAAATATCATTTTGTATAAATATCATTTTTTATAAATATCATTTTATATAAATATCATTTTGTATAAATATCATTTGTATAAATATCATTTGTATAAATATCATTTTGTATAAATATCATTTGTATAAATATCATTTGTATAAATATCATTTTGTATAAATATCATTTTTTATAAATATCATTTTATATAAATATCATTTTGTATAAATATCATTTGTATAAATATCATTTGTATAAATATCATTTTGTATAAATATCATTTTTTATAAATATCATTTTGTATAAATATCATTTTGAAACTTAATGTCTTTTACATACACATTATCGATAACAAAAACAAAAACACAATACATAACCTAACTACAGATGAACATGAGAAAGTTTATTGACACTGACGTTGTTGAGCACCGTGAAGTTAAATTATTAGACCCACAAGTCTTGATGCATTTATAAGAAAAGAAAATGATTCATATCTAGAATACATAAATAATAAATAACATGCCCACTGTGTGCAGTATTGTCATGTATATGAATTGAGAGTTGACATACGAGGCAATGCAAATTTGACTTTTAATGACAAAACATATTTTAATAAATAAGAATAATTTCCAACCATCGCTCAAACCAATCAAATACAATCAAACGACTGTTCTACTCTTCCCTTCCTTCCGAAAATTATCTGTCAATAAGTTATCATATGTGAATAATATTTTTCTCATGTTTAAAATGTTTAAAACAATAAATAATACTGATTGGCCTTAAACGTTTGTTCATTGTTGCAGCACTCCCCCATACACAGAGATGTATGGTTCAAAGTTGAGTGTTATATAACCTGTACCAGATTATTTTTTTCTTGAACAACATATTTAGAACAATAAATGATAGTGATACATCTTTGTTCATACTGGCAGTTCAAGTACGAAAATGTTATGTTACAAACTGAGCACCAAAAGAAAAGCAAAATCTTCAAGTTCTTATTTAATATGGGAAAATGGTTGTGGAAACGGTTGGCCGCTATGGTTCTATTGTCATTGTTTTGGTTTTATATTTTGTTGTATCTATAATTATTATGTTTACACCAGCTTCAACGTAATACGTCATCTTATACCTATACTTGTTTCGCCTTTCTTTTAGTGTTCAGTACATGTCAAAAACATGGCAACTGTTTCAAGATACATTAAACACTCCATATACAGCCACAGTGGTATGAGATCCTCGAACAGATGCATGATATATGATAGGAGGGTGGCACGGGCATTTATGGTCAGTTAAGTCCGTGATAATGATCCGAAATAATGGATACTTTGACAAGCCTGCTTAGCCATTCTGACGGATACCATCAATCTGTTTCCACTGTCCGGCGGCTTAGAGTTCCCCCCGCTAATCTCTTTATCTCTTCCAGGAGATAATATTTTGACAAAAAGATGGTTTCAATTATTCATGGTAACTGGCGCCGGGTCGTAATTACAATGACCACGTGACGACTGACCAACGCATGGCCTGAATCAAGCGGGCACCTGGTCACGCGGAAGTTCGGATCAAAGCCAGATCAGCTCTCTACCCCCCTCCGCCTCAAGCTCTACCGGATAAATAATAACTGTTTGAAAAGCAAGTCTACATCCTGAAAACTTTGATTTTCCCGGGTAATTTCCATTGTCTAATAGTTTTGTGCTCTAATTTTCTTAAATATATATGTATAAAGTTCTTCCGTAGACTGGATGCCAGTCTAGTTAAGAGGTCACTCACCTCAGAAGCCGACTGAGGTCACACTGACCCGCCCGGATAAAGCGGGTATCATACAGGGGTCACCAACTGAACATTTCTTGTTCAGATCGGTTCACTTATACCGTAATCTTTCGTACCGTTCTCTAAAACTAATCGTTATTATTATTATATATAGGAGAAATGATTCTATCGAAAGTCCAATGAATACATCTCATGACCCTCACCTTCTGGACTGACCTCTCTCTCTTGCATCTGATATACGGATCTCTTGCAGATAAGGTCAGTTCTGACCAACAACGTTTACGTGCTTATATTCAAGTATATGATTTCATTTTCAGATTTATGTCCATGATTTAACATAATTCTATATTAGTTATTGTGATTCAATTTCAAGACGTCCGAATCCTTCGTCCCATGTTCTTTTCAGGTTAACTGCAACAACGGGCATAATATTAAGCACAAAGAAAGATCAAAACTGAATTTTTTAAATTTAAATATTTTACGAATCATCCAACATAAAGTCTCAAAAATGGAACTCTAATTTCAGAAAATTCAAAATGTCCAAATTGAAAACAACGAGGTTGAGAGTAATTAAAGAGCCACCAAGGATGTTAGTGTTTCAAATACAAAATTATTTGTGGAAAATATACTTATAACGTCAATCGCTAGAGAAATCTTTCATCTTCAACATGACATGTGATTTTTCATATCACGACAATGTAATGATATTTGGGTTTCAGAGAGACTACTAAGCCTTCGAGTAACGCGCTTTAAGGGTATCTGACGTCATATAAACAGAATTTCCTTTATTGCATAAAAGGTACTACACATCAGCAAGGGTTTCCGAAGCGTGAATTAAGGCTCGTCTTCAGCGCAAGTCTCCATAGAAACCCACGGGCTGCACGTGTGGCAGAGTGTAATATATTGTATTTTATATGTTTTAATTGTAAATATCCATGTACTAATGTTTCATTTAATTGCACGTATTATAATTGTAGCAGCCCAAAGTGTTAGTTTAGAGCTTGTACATTGCAAACCTGTAATCATGTATCATGCTGTCCCTCTATTGTTCTACACTCTGACCTCCAAGCCACTTCAGCTTTCTATCCTTTGTTCTCTATTGTTAGGTAAGCTTATTTCTCACTTTGCATGCTCTTAGAATCTATAAAGGTAACCTGCACTATTAACTCAGTGCACTACATTCCTACATGCCTCTCAAAGATGGTACATTCCTACACTTTGTATGAATAGCACGACCTTTTGACAGAAGACACTTTGACTTTGACAGACTGTCTACTTTCTTCGTCTTCAAACTATTGAACACAGGTTAGTTAAATAATTAGTATTTCACATAAATATTATTATCATTAAGGCAATATTCTTTATCTATTATATTAATAGGGAATAGGGCTAGGCTACTGTGTGTGTGGTTGTATGAATGTATCTTATTGTAGTTTATGCATTGCTAAATGTTAAGGTTATTATCAATTATCTATAATGTGGCACATGTAACTATTGTATCAGTTATATTTCATTTTATACACATCAAGCAATTATGATGTGAAGGTTTTAACTTAGGTATTACACAAAGGTGTAATGTTACATATTTTATTATATTTGTATATATCATAAATGCACAGGTACGTGCAGCTATATCTATAGTATGGCATAAATACTAAACTATGTGCATAACTATATGATAGTGTAACTTCTATCATATGAGTAATCATAGGTTATCATATATTATTTATTATCTACAGGCTATTAATATACAAGGTAATTACTATTCTATGATTAGTCTTTGCCAGTATTTTATTTCCTTTTTGTATATATTTCACGTATGCATTTCTATAAGTAGAAATGTGGTTACCATTACCCAATCATTTTAGTTTACCTTTCTTGTATATATTATTGAAATAATACATGTAATTATGTGCTATGGCATGTTATACTAAATACTCTTTCTGCAGTATTGTATTATGGCATTCTTGAATATATTTTACTGATATTGTATATCAGTTGGTTTATATCATCAAAGGTATGTTTATCTATCAATCATATGTATTGTGACAATACTTATGTAACTGGTAATCTTATTATACTATTAATAATTATAGGCATTTGGTAGGTTAAACTTAATTAGTCAATTATGGTTAGTTTATTATAATTCTAGGACTGCAATGATGGCCTAGACTGGTACTCCGTCACCTACCTTAGGCTCACCTGAGTACAATATACTTGGTAGGTAATGGTTATATTAATAATTATATTTACTTATCAATGTATAATATTTATGTATTACTTCCATTATCATCATGTGTAATTATCATGTTGATGTATGTAAAGTAATGTAATATACTTATATCATATCATGCATAGTATTGCATATTATGTTGTAATGCATATGTTTTGTATTGAATGAAATATCTTAATTTATTCTAAAGTATAACATATTCTGTAAACATGCATTGGTATATTTCATGAATATGCATTTACATAATGTAAGCAATTGTGATGTGTGTATTATACCAAATCTATGTAATCCTGCAATGATGTTTTATTAATCACGTGTTTTATTATTATTCAAATGAACTTATTATTTTATGTATTGTTGCAGGGTGAAAAAACACATTTTTGTTTACATGTCCTCATACATGTCTTGGGAATAAAAGTCACCAAACCACGCCCAGCAGACTTGGTTATTCTTTAACCCTACACCTGCTACACACGTAGTGCACGTGCTTCTCTTGGAAGTTAGGCTGCCCTTGTCACATATTACTATACATGTGACGATTGTTTAATAAACAATGATTCTAATGTCCTGAGAACATACAAATTATTGCATGTTTAATGTACGTTTTATTGAGATAAGACCAGCAAATTATGACAAAAAAATATTCTTATTGATTAAAAATTCAAGCAAGATACTTAGTTGAGTAAAACATTTATTCCAATATATGTAGAAAATACATAATTACATGAAATGGTAAATAAATAAGCGCCAAATATTATATATTTCGATTTCTTTCATTGCTCACAAACTTTATTTTTCTTTCGTGTCTTTGTATACACTGTGCGAGCTAGACCACAATGCTTTGTGCTTGAGAATAATAGACTTAATCTATATTTAGACTGGAAAACACCGTTAGTAATTAGTGCATTTCTCAGCTTATTTTAGGTCGAAAAAATCTATGAAAAATTAAGTGTATATATTTCACGGGGATAGATTTTTGGCAATTTTCCGATATGTTCACCAATATGTACCAATAAGTACTTTATGGAGAGCGAGAGTCAGTCTAGCTACATGTGTTGGGGTCAAACTATATTCTAAAAGCTACAAATGTCTTAATATAGTCGGCAGACGCAGAAGTCTTGGGTGTTTTTGATGAATGAGTGAATTCCCTTCACTGTCGCAAGTTTAACACCAGGTGACCTCAAACTACTAAACCTACAACACGAGGTCCTCATTCAGTCGTGTCACATTGAATTAAAAAAACGGAACCGGAAGCATAAAGAAATAAGGGTGCAGAGGGTTAAGCAATTGTTGAATTTCATAGACTAAATATCAGTCTAATATTCGCTATGCACACACGAATATGAACTTGAAAAAAAACCCACAGGTTATTTTGCGTTTGACGATATTATGTCAAGACATAAGCGATGTAACTCCGGACAAAACACATTAAATTAGTTTATGCTTCAATATTTCATACTGTTTAAGAATGGGCTTTTCGTTCTAAACCAGGCGACCGTAGCGACTTCTAGAGTATAGCATTGTACGGTTGTATTATCATCTAGTGTCGTTGTAATAGTGACGTCATAGCATTATACTGTTGTTTCATTGTAATAGAGACGTCATAGCATTATAATGTTGTATTATCATCTAGTGTCATTGTAATAGTGACGTCATAGCATTATAATGTTGTATTATCATCTAGTGTCATTGTAATAGTGACGTCATAGCATTATAATGTTGTATTATCATCTAGTGTCATTGTAATAGTGGCGTCGTAGCATCATATATAGAATATTAAACGACGTCCCGTTAGATAACATGCTTATGAAACGAGCGAAAGTTAGTTACGCTTATCTGCAAATTGGTCATCCGCTATTGCAGTCGCGCGGCTAACATTGTGACGTCAACAAGGACTGTGACGTCACGCGCCGATTATGACGTTACGGCAGCACGCGGTGGTATAACACATGTGTGTAACCAACTCATTGTTATCTAATGAGTGATCTCACCACTGTATTATCATCTAATGTCATTCTAATAGTGAAATCGTAGCATTATATTGTTTTATTATTATCTACTGTCATTGTAATAGTTTCGAAGTGTGTACTTACTCCCTCATCAGGTAAACATACAGGACGGTTCGAAGTGTGTGCTTACTCCCTCATTAGGTTAACATACAGGACGGTTCGAAGTGTGTGCTTACTCCTTCATCGGGTTAACATACAGATCGGTTCGAAGTGTGTGCTTACTCCCTCATTAGGTTGACATACAGGACGTTCTAAGTGTGTGCTTACTCCCTCATCAGGTTAACATACAGGACGTTTCGAAGTGTGTGCTTACTCCCTCATCAGGTTAACATATAGAACGTTTCGGAGTGTGTGCTTACTCCCTCATCAGGTTAATATACAGAACGTTTCGAAGTGTGTGCTTACTCCCTCATCAGGTTAACATACAGAACGTTTCGAAGTGTGTGCTTACTCCCTCATCAGGTTAACATACAGAACGTTTCGGAGTGTGTGCTTACTCCCTCATCAGGTTAACATACAGAACGTTTCGGAGTGTGTGCTTACTCCCTCATCAGGTTAACATACAGAACGTTTCGAAGTGTGTGCTTACTCCCTCATCAGGTTAACATACAGAACGTTTCGGAGTGTGTGCTTACTCTCTCATTATGTTAACATTCAGGACGTTTCGAAGTGTGTGCTTACTCCCTCATCAGGTTAACATACAGGACGTTTCGAAGTGTGTGCTTACTCCCTCATCAGGTTAACATACAGAACGTTTCGAAGTGTGTGCTTACTCCCTCATCAGGTTAACATACAGAACGTTTCGAAGTGTGTGCTTACTCCCTCATCAGGTTAACATACAGAACGTTTCGGAGTGTGTGCTTACTCCCTCATCAGGTTAAAATACAGAACGTTTCGGAGTGTGTGCTTACTCCCTCATCAGGTTAACATACAGGACGTTTCGAAGTGTGTGCTTACTCCCTCATCAGGTTAACATACAAAACGTTTCGAAGTGTGTGCTTACTCCCTCATTAGGTTAACATACAGGACGTTTCGGAGTGTGTGCTTACTCCCTCACCAGGTTAACATTCAGGACGTTTCGAAGTGTGTGCTTACTCCCTCATCAGGTTAACATACAGAACGTTTCGAAGTGTGTGCTTACTCACTCATCAGGTTAACATACAGGACGTTTCGAAGTGTGTGCTTACTCCCTCATCAGGTTAACATACAGAACGTTTCGGAGTGTGTGCTTACTCCCTCATCAAGTTCACATACAGAACGTTTCGAAGTGTGTGCTTACTCACTCATCAGGTTAACATAACAGGACGTTTCGAAGTGTGTGCTTACTCCCTCATCAGGTTAACATACAGGACGTTTCGAAGTGTGTGCTTACTCCCTCATCAGGTTAACATACAGGACGTTTCGAAGTGTGTGCTTACTCCCTCATCAGGTTAACATAACAGGACGTTTCGAAGTGTGTGCTTACTCCCTCATCAGGTTAACATACAGGACGTTTCGAAGTGTGTGCTTACTCCCTCATCAGGTTAACATACAGAACGTTTCGGAGTGTGTGCTTACTCCCTCATCAGGTTAACATACAATACGTTTCGAAGTGTGTGCTTACTCCCTCATCAGGTTAAAATACAGAACGTTTCGGAGTGTGTGCTTACTCCCTCATCAGGTTAACATACAGGACGTTTCGAAGTGTGTGCTTACTCCCTCATCAGGTTAACATACATAACGTTTCGAAGTGTGTGCTTACTCCCTCATTAGGTTAACATACATGACGTTTCTAAGTGTGTGCTTACTCCCTCATCAGGTTAAGATTCAGGACGTTTCGAAGTGTGTGCTTACTCACTCATCAGATTAACATACAGAACGTTTCGGTGTGTGTGCTTACTCCCTCATCAGGTTAACATACAGGACGTTTCGAAGTGTGTGCTTACTCACTCATCAGGTTAACATACAGAACGTTTCGGAGTGTGTGCTTACTTCCTCATCAGGTTAACATACAGAACGTTTCGAAGTGTGTGCTTACTCCCTCATCAGGTTAACATACAGGACGTTTCGATGTGTGTGCTTACTCCCTCATCAGGTTAACATACAGAACGTTTCGAAGTGTGTGCTTACTCCCTCATCAGGTTAACATACAGAACGTTTCGGAGTGTGTGCTTACTCCCTCATCAGGTTAACATACAGGACGTTTCGATGTGTTTGCTTACTCCCTCATCAGGTTAACATACAGAACGTTTCGGAGTGTGTGCTTACTTCCTCATCAGGTTAACATACAGGACGTTTCGATGTGTGTGCTTACTCCCTCATCAGGTTAACATACAGAACGTTTCGAAGTGTGTGCTTACTCACTCATCAGGTTAACATACAGAACGTTTCGGAGTGTGTGCTTACTCCCTCATCAGGTTAACATACAGGACGTTTCGAAGTGTGTGCTTACTCACTCATCAGGTTAACATACAGGACGTTTCGAAGTGTGTGCTTACTCACTCATCAGGTTAACATACAGAACGTTTCGGAGTGTGTGCTTACTTCCTCATCAGGTTAACATACAGAACGTTTCGAAGTGTGTGCTTACTCCCTCATCAGGTTAACATACATGACGTTTCGATGTGTGTGCTTACTTCCTCATCAGGTTAACATACAGGACGTTTCGAAGTGTGTGCTTACTCCCTCATCAGGTTAACATACAGGACGTTTCGAAGTGTTCTTACTTAGGTTAACGACAAATGAGTAATTATACGCTCTCACACGTGCGAATGTTCATAATAAAGAAGTTGTCAATTAAACGTTTTTCTTGTCAATTTAGAAATAAAAAAAACTAAGGTTATCAAGTCTTGGAAATTCTTGAATGCCTTAAGTAACATTCATAAAATCTGCTGAAAATGAAGAGATATCTTTATATTTTGGATAGGTTGAATTTCTAAACTCTTAATTTCAGCGACTATCTGTGAGAAGAAGGAACACTTAAACTCTGAAAAATAATTAAAACAATATAGAAAAGCAGCCTCTGTTTTCCATTTCTTACCGTTTCCTTTTCAATATTTGATTAAATAGTGATATTGTCAGAATAATGCCATGTTTCAGAGTCTGAGTGTAAGGCTAGAATGTTACCACAGGTCCGTCTCTCTACATGTTGTCTGTGAGGTGTGTTAGACTATGTGGAGATTCTTGATCCACTTCCGGCTCGATATCGATTGTAGATCTCACCTTGATCCTGCATAAACACCATGTCACATGCCGCTTACTCACGTTGACTTGCGTCACAACTGTACTTACTGATGGAATAGTAGGATCAAGTATAGTGACGTCATAATGACGTCATTGCCAATCAGAAACCACTCATCATCGTTTGGAAGCACGGATCTCAATAACTCGTCCTATTATTCGTCTCTATTTTTTTCTTATTTTATCTTCATTACTCCTACGCGTTTTTGGAGGAAGTTCTCAGAAAAAACGTTTTATACCGAAATTAGATTCTGAAATTGAAAAGAATGATAGAAAAACATGTTGTGAAGATTATTTTCAGAGCGATTGGAATCGTGGCCAGGAAAACAGATTTTAACAAAAGTTTCAAGGTTGGCGTTGGTGACTAATTACAAAAGTTCTCAAGAAGTTTGCTGACTGCTGACTGCTGACTGCTGACTGTAGAGACACGCCACACTGGCCTGACTTACTGGAATGATTTCCCCATCATGCGAACCTTCAGTTGAAGAATGGTACCGACCTGACTTACTGGAATGATTTCCCCATCATGCGAACCTTCAGTTGAAGAATGGTACTGACCTGACTTACTGGAATGATTTCCCCATCATGCGAACCTTCAGTTGAAGAATGGTACTGACCTGACTTACTGGAATGATTTCCCCATCATGCGAACCTTCAGTTGAAAAATTGTACTGACCTGACTTACTGGATGATTTCCTCAACATGCGAACTTTCAGTTGAAGAATGGTACTGACCTGTTTTACTGGAATGATTTCCCCATCATTCGAACCTTCAGTTGAAGAATGGTACTGACCTGACTTACTGGAATGATTTCCTCATCATGCGAACCTTCAGTTGAAGAATTGTACCGACCTGACTTACTGGAATGATTTCCTCATCATGCGAACCTTCAGTTGAAGAATTGTACTGCCCTGACTTACTGGAATGATTTCCTCATCATGCGAACCTTCAGTTGAAGAATTGTACCGACCTGACTTACTGGAATGATTTCCCCATCATGCCAACCTTCAGCTGAAGAATTGTACTGACCTGACTTACTGGAATGATTTCCCCATCATGCGAACCTTCAGTTGAAGAATGGTACTGACCTGACTTACTGGAATGATTTCCTCATCATGCGAACCTTCAGTTGAAGAATTGTACGGACCTGACTTACTGGAATGATTTCCTCATCATGCGAACCTTCAGTTGAAGAATTGTACTGACCTGACTTACTGGAATGATTTCCTCATCATGCGAGCCTTCAGTTGAAGAATGGTACTGACCTGACTTACTGGAATGATTTCCCCATCATGCGAACCTTCAGTTGAAGAATTGTACGGACCTGACTTACTGGAATGATTTCCCCATCATGCGAACCTTCAGTTGAAGAATTGTACTGACCTGACTTACTGGAATGATTTCCCCATCATGCGAACCTTCAGTTGAAGAATGGTACGGACCTGACTTACTGGAATGATTTCCCCATCATGCGAACCTTCAGTTGAAGAATTGTACTGACCTGACTTACTGGAATGATTTCCCCATCATGCGAACCTTCAGTTGAAGAATGGTACGGACCTGACTTACTGGAATGATTTCCCCATCATGCGAACCTTCAGTTGAAGAATTGTACTGACCTGACTTACTGGAATGATTTCCCCATCATGCGAACCTTCAGTTGAAGAATGGTACGGACCTGACTTACTGGAATGATTTCCCCATAATGCGAACCTTCAGTTGAAGAATTGTACTGACCTGACTTACTGGATGATTTCCCCATCATGCGAACCTTCAGTTGAAGAATTGTACTGACCTGACTTACTGGGATGATTTCCTCATCATGCGAACCTTCAGCTGAAGAATTGTACTGACCTGACTTACTGGAATGATTTCCCCATCATGCGAACCTTCAGTTGAAGAATGGTACTGACCTGACTTACTGGAATGATTTCCCCATCATGCGAACCTTCAGTTGAAGAATGGTACTGACCTGACTTACTGGAATGATTTCCTCATCATGCGAGCCTTCAGTTGAAGAATTGTACTGACCTGACTTACTGGAATGATTTCCCCATCATGCGAACCTTCAGTTGAAGAATTGTACGGACCTGACTTACTGGAATGATTTCCCCATCATGCGAACCTTCAGTTGAAGAATTGTACGGACCTGACTTACTGGAATGATTTCCCCATAATGCGAACCTTCAGTTGAAGAATTGTACTGACCTGACTTACTGGATGATTTCCCCATCATGCGAACCTTCAGTTGAAGAATGGTACTGACCTGACTTACTGGATGATTTCCCCATCATGCGAACCTTCAGTTGAAGAATTGTACGGACCTGACTTACTGGAATGATTTCCCCATCATGCGAACCATCAGTTGAAGAATTGTACTGACCTGACTTACTGGAATGATTTCCTCATCATGCGAACCTTCAGTTGAAGAATTGTACTGACCTGACTTACAGGATGATTTCCCCATCATGCGAACCTTCAGTTGAAGAATTGTACCGACCTGACTTACTGGAATGATTTCCCCATCATGCGAACCTTCAGTTGAAGAATTGTACCGACCTGACTTACTGGAATGATTTCCCCATCATGCGAACCTTCAGTTGAAGAATTGTACTGACCTGACTTACTGGAATGATTTCCCCATCATGCGAACCTTCAGTTGAAGAATGGTACTGACCTGACTTACTGGAATGATTTCCTCATCATGCGAACCTTCAGTTGAAGAATTGTACGGACCTGACTTACTGGAATGATTTCCTCATCATGCGAACCTTCAGTTGAAGAATGGTACTGACCTGACTTACTGGAATGATTTCCCCATCATGCGAACCTTCAGTTGAAGAATGGTACTGACCTGACTTACTGGAATGATTTCCTCATCATGCGAGCCTTCAGTTGAAGAATTGTACTGACCTGACTTACTGGAATGATTTCCCCATCATGCGAACCTTCAGTTGAAGAATTGTACGGACCTGACTTACTGGAATGATTTCCCCATCATGCGAACCTTCAGTTGAAGAATTGTACGGACCTGACTTACTGGAATGATTTCCCCATAATGCGAACCTTCAGTTGAAGAATTGTACTGACCTGACTTACTGGATGATTTCCCCATCATGCGAACCTTCAGTTGAAGAATGGTACTGACCTGACTTACTGGATGATTTCCCCATCATGCGAACCTTCAGTTGAAGAATTGTACGGACCTGACTTACTGGAATGATTTCCCCATCATGCGAACCATCAGTTGAAGAATGGTACTGACCTGACTTACTGGAATGATTTCCTCATCATGCGAACCTTCAGTTGAAGAATTGTACGGACCTGACTTACTGGAATGATTTCCTCATCATGCGAACCTTCAGTTGAAGAATGGTACTGACCTGACTTACTGGAATGATTTCCCCATCATGCGAACCTTCAGTTGAAGAATGGTACTGACCTGACTTACTGGAATGATTTCCTCATCATGCGAGCCTTCAGTTGAAGAATTGTACTGACCTGACTTACTGGAATGATTTCCCCATCATGCGAACCTTCAGTTGAAGAATTGTACGGACCTGACTTACTGGAATGATTTCCCCATCATGCGAACCTTCAGTTGAAGAATTGTACGGACCTGACTTACTGGAATGATTTCCCCATAATGCGAACCTTCAGTTGAAGAATTGTACTGACCTGACTTACTGGATGATTTCCCCATCATGCGAACCTTCAGTTGAAGAATGGTACTGACCTGACTTACTGGATGATTTCCCCATCATGCGAACCTTCAGTTGAAGAATTGTACGGACCTGACTTACTGGAATGATTTCCCCATCATGCGAACCATCAGTTGAAGAATTGTACTGACCTGACTTACTGGAATGATTTCCTCATCATGCGAACCTTCAGTTGAAGAATTGTACTGACCTGACTTACAGGATGATTTCCCCATCATGCGAACCTTCAGTTGAAGAATTGTACCGACCTGACTTACTGGAATGATTTCCCCATCATGCGAACCTTCAGTTGAAGAATGGTACTGACCTGACTTACTGGAATGATTTCCTCATCATGCGAACCTTCAGTTGAAGAATTGTACCGACCTGACTTACTGGAATGATTTCCCCATCATGCGAACCTTCAGCTGAAGAATTGTACTGACCTGACTTACTGGAATGATTTCCCCATCATGCGAACCTTCAGTTGAAGAATGGTACTGACCTGACTTACTGGAATGATTTCCCCATCATGCGAACCTTCAGTTGAAGAATTGTACTGACCTGACTTACTGGAATGATTTCCCCATCATGCGAACCTTCAGTTGAAGAATGGTACTGACCTGACTTACTTGAATGATTTCCCCATAATGCGAACCTTCAGTTGAAGAATTGTACTGACCTGACTTACTGGATGATTTCCCCATCATGCGAACCTTCAGTTGAAGAATTGTACTGACCTGACTTACTGGAATGATTTCCCCATCATGCGAACCTTCAGCTGAAGAATTGTACTGACCTGACTTACTGGAATGATTTCCCCATCATGCGAACCTTCAGTTGAAGAATGGTACTGACCTGACTTACTGGAATGATTTCCTCATCATGCGAACCTTCAGTTGAAGAATTGTACGGACCTGACTTACTGGAATGATTTCCTCATCATGCGAACCTTCAGTTGAAGAATTGTACTGACCTGACTTACTGGAATGATTTCCTCATCATGCGAGCCTTCAGTTGAAGAATGGTACTGACCTGACTTACTGGAATGATTTCCCCATCATGCGAACCTTCAGTTGAAGAATTGTACGGACCTGACTTACTGGAATGATTTCCCCATCATGCGAACCTTCAGTTGAAGAATTGTACTGACCTGACTTACTGGAATGATTTCCCCATCATGCGAACCTTCAGTTGAAGAATGGTACGGACCTGACTTACTGGAATGATTTCCCCATCATGCGAACCTTCAGTTGAAGAATTGTACTGACCTGACTTACTGGAATGATTTCCCCATCATGCGAACCTTCAGTTGAAGAATTGTACGGACCTGACTTACTGGATGATTTCCCCATCATGCGAACCTTCAGTTGAAGAATTGTACTGACCTGACTTACTGGAATGATTTCCCCATCATGCGAACCTTCAGTTGAAGAATGGTACTGACCTGACTTACTTGAATGATTTCCCCATAATGCGAACCTTCAGTTGAAGAATTGTACTGACCTGACTTACTGGATGATTTCCCCATCATGCGAACCTTCAGTTGAAGAATTGTACTGACCTGACTTACTGGGATGATTTCCTCATCATGCGAACCTTCAGCTGAAGAATTGTACTGACCTGACTTACTGGAATGATTTCCCCATCATGCGAACCTTCAGTTGAAGAATGGTACTGACCTGACTTACTGGAATGATTTCCCCATCATGCGAACCTTCAGTTGAAGAATGGTACTGACCTGACTTACTGGAATGATTTCCTCATCATGCGAGCCTTCAGTTGAAGAATTGTACTGACCTGACTTACTGGAATGATTTCCCCATCATGCGAACCTTCAGTTGAAGAATTGTACGGACCTGACTTACTGGATTATTTCCCCATCATGCGAACCTTCAGTTGAAGAATTGTACTGACCTGACTTACTGGAATGATTTCCCCATCATGCGAACCTTCAGTTGAAGAATGGTACGGACCTGACTTACTGGAATGATTTCCCCATCATGCGAACCTTCAGTTGAAGAATTGTACTGACCTGACTTACTGGAATGATTTCCCCATCATGCGAACCTTCAGTTGAAGAATTGTACGGACCTGACTTACTGGATGATTTCCCCATCATGCGAACCTTCAGTTGAAGAATTGTACTGACCTGACTTACTGGAATGATTTCCCCATCATGCGAACCTTCAGTTGAAGAATGGTACTGACCTGACTTACTGGAATGATTTCCCCATAATGCGAACCTTCAGTTGAAGAATTGTACTGACCTGACTTACTGGATGATTTCCCCATCATGCGAACCTTCAGTTGAAGAATTGTACTGACCTGACTTACTGGGATGATTTCCTCATCATGCGAACCTTCAGCTGAAGAATTGTACTGACCTGACTTACTGGAATGATTTCCCCATCATGCGAACCTTCAGTTGAAGAATGGTACTGACCTGACTTACTGGAATGATTTCCCCATCATGCGAACCTTCAGTTGAAGAATGGTACTGACCTGACTTACTGGAATGATTTCCTCATCATGCGAACCTTCAGTTGAAGAATGGTACTGACCTGACTTACTGGAATGATTTCCCCATCATGCCAGCCTTCAGCTGAAGAATTGTACTGACCCGACTTACTGGAATGATTTCCCCATCATGCGAACCTTCAGTTGAAGAATGGTACTGACCTGACTTACTGGAATGATTTCCCCATCATGCGAGCCTTCAGCTGAAGAATTGTACTGACCTGACTTACTGGAATGATTTCCTCATCATGCGAACCTTCAGTTGAAGAATGGTACTGACCTGACTTACTGGAATGATTTCCCCAGAATGCGAACCTTAAGTTGAAGAATGGTACTGACCTGACTTACTGGATGATTTCCCCATCATGCGAGCCTTCAGCTGAAGAATTGTACTGACCTGACTTACTGGAATGATTTCCCCATCATGCGAGCCTTCAGCTGAAGAATGGTACTGACCTGACTTACTGGAATGATTTCCTCATCATGCGAACCTTCAGTTGAAGAATGGTACTGGAATGATTTCCCCATCATGCGAACCTTCAGTTGAAGAATGGTACTGACCTGACTTACTGGAATGATTTCCTCATCATGCGAACCTTCAGTTGAAGAATTGTACTGACCTGATTTAGTGGATGATTTCCTCATCATGCGAACCTTCAGTTGAAGAATGGTACTGACCTGACTTACTGGAATGATTTCCTCATCATGCGAACCTTCAGTTGAAGAATGGTACTGACCTGACTTACTGGAATGATTTCCCCATCATGCGAACCTTCAGTTGAAGAATTGTACGGACCTGACTTACTGGAATGATTTCCCCATCATGCGAACCTTCAGTTGAAGAATGGTACTGACCTGACTTACTGGAATGATTTCCTCATCATGCGAACCTTCAGTTGAAGAATTGTACCGACCTGACTTACTGGAATGATTTCCCCATCATGCGAACCTTCAGTTGAAGAATTGTACGGACCTGACTTACTGGATGATTTCCTCATCATGCGAACCTTCAGTTGAAGAATGGTACTGACCTGACTTTCTGGAATGATTTCCTCATCATGCGAACCTTCAGTTGAAAAATGGTACTGACCTGACTTACTGGAATGATTTCCCCATCATGCGAACCTTCAGTTGAAGAATTGTACGGACCTGACTTACTGGAATGATTTCCCCATCATGCGAACCTTCAGTTTTAAGAATGGTACTGACCTGACTTACTGGAATGATTTCCCGATCATGCGAACCTTCAGTTGAAGAATGGTACTGACCTGACTTACTGGAATGATTTCCCCATCATGCGAACCTTCAGTTGAAGAATTGTACGGACCTGACTTACTGGAATGATTTCCCCATCATGCGAACCATCAGTTGAAGAATTGTACTGACCTGAGTTACTGGAATGATTTCCTCATCATGCGAACCTTCAGTTGAAGAATTGTACTGACCTGACTTACTGGAATGATTTCCTCATCATGCGAACCTTCAGTTGAAGAATGGTACGGACCTGACTTACTGGAATGATTTCCCCATCATGCGAACCTTCAGTTTTAAGAATGGTACTGACCTGACTTACTGGAATGATTTCCCCATCATGCGAACCTTCAGTTGAAGAATGGTACTGACCTGACTTACTGGAATGATTTCCCCATCATGCGAACCTTCAGTTGAAGAATGGTACTGACCTGACTTACTGGATGATTTCCCCATCATGCGAACCTTCAGTTGAAGAATTGTACGGACCTGACTTACTGGAATGATTTCCCCATCATGCGAACCATCAGTTGAAGAATTGTACTGACCTGACTTACTGGAATGATTTCCTCAACATGCGAACCTTCAGTTGAAGAATTGTACTGACCTGACTTACAGGATGATTTCCCCATCATGCGAACCTTCAGTTGAAGAATTGTACCGACCTGACTTACTGGAATGATTTCCCCATCATGCGAACCTTCAGTTGAAGAATGGTACTGACCTGACTTACTGGAATGATTTCCTCATCATGCGAACCTTCAGTTGAAGAATTGTACGGACCTGACTTACTGGAATGATTTCCCCATCATGCGAACCATCAGTTGAAGAATTGTACGGACCTGACTTACTGGATGATTTCCTCATCATGCGAACCTTCAGTTGAAGAATTGTACGGACCTGACTTACTGGATGATTTCCTCATCATGCGAACCTTCAGTTGAAGAATGGTACTGACCTGACTTACAGGATGTTTTCCTCATCATGCGAACCTTCAGTTGAAGAATTGTACTGACCTGACTTACAGGATATTTTCCTCATCATGCGAACCTTCAGTTGAAGAATTGTACTGACCTGACTTACAGGATGATTTCCTGATCATGCGAACCTTCAGTTGAAGAATGGTACTGACCTGACTTACTGGAATGATTTCCTCATCATGCGAACCTTCAGTTGAAGAATTGTACCGACCTGACTTACTGGAATGATTTCCTCATCATGCGAACCTTCAGTTGAAGAATTGTACTGCCCTGACTTACTGGAATGATTTCCTCATCATGCGAACCTTCAGTTGAAGAATTGTACCGACCTGACTTACTGGATTGATTTCCCCATCATGCGAACCTTCAGCTGAAGAATTATACTGACCTGACTTACTGGAATGATTTCCCCATCATGCGAACCTTCAGTTGAAGAATGGTACTGACCTGACTTACTGGAATGATTTCCTCATCATGCGAACCTTCAGTTGAAGAATGGTACGGACCTGACTTACTGGAATGATTTCCTCATCATGCGAACCTTCAGTTGAAGAATTGTACTGACCTGACTTACTGGAATGATTTCCCCATCATGCGAACCTTCAGTTGAAGAATTGTACGGACCTGACTTACTGGAATGATTTCCCCATCATGCGAACCTTCAGTTGAAGAATTGTACTGACCTGACTTACTGGAATGATTTCCCCATCATGCGAACCTTCAGTTGAAGAATGGTACGGACCTGACTTACTGGAATGATTTCCCCATCATGCGAACCTTCAGTTGAAGAATTGTACTGACCTGACTTACTGGAATGATTTCCCCATCATGCGAACCTTCAGTTGAAGAATGGTACTGACCTGACTTACTGGAATGATTTCCCCATAATGCGAACCTTCAGTTGAAGAATTGTACTGACCTGACTTACTGGAATGATTTCCTCATCATGCGAACCTTCAGTTGAAGAATTGTACTGACCTGACTTACTGGAATGATTTCCCCATCATGCGAACCTTCAGTTGAAGAATGGTACTGACCTGACTTACTGGAATGATTTCCCCATAATGCGAACCTTCAGTTGAAGAATTGTACTGACCTGACTTACTGGATGATTTCCCCATCATGCGAACCTTCAGTTGAAGAATTGTACTGGCCTGACTTACTGGGATGATTTCCTCATCATGCGAACCTTCAGCTGAAGAATTGTACTGACCCGACTTACTGGAATGATTTCCCCATCATGCGAACCTTCAGTTGAAGAATGGTACTGACCTGACTTACTGGAATGATTTCCCCATCATGCGAGCCTTCAGCTGAAGAATTGTACTGACCTGACTTACTGGAATGATTTCCTCATCATGCGAACCTTCAGTTGAAGAATGGTACTGACCTGACTTACTGGAATGATTTCCCCATCACGCGAGCCTTCAGCTGAAGAATGGTACTGACCTGACTTACTGGAATGATTTCCTCATCATGCGAACCTTCAGTTGAAGAATGGTACTGGAATGATTTCCCCATCATGCGAACCTTCAGTTGAAGAATGGTACTGACCTGACTTACTGGAATGATTTCCTCATCATGCGAACCTTCAGTTGAAGAATTGTACTGACCTGACTTACTGGATGATTTCCTCATCATGCGAACCTTCAGTTGAAGAATGGTACTGACCTGACTTACTGGAATGATTTCCTCATCATGCGAACCTTCAGTTGAAGAATGGTACTGACCTGACTTACTGGAATGATTTCCTCATCATGCGAACCTTCAGTTGAAGAATGGTACTGACCTGACTTACTGGAATGATTTCCCCATCATGCCAGCCTTCAGCTGAAGAATTGTACTGACCCGACTTACTGGAATGATTTCCCCATCATGCGAACCTTCAGTTGAAGAATGGTACTGACCTGACTTACTGAAATGATTTCCCCATCATGCGAGCCTTCAGCTGAAGAATTGTACTGACCTGACTTACTGGAATGATTTCCTCATCATGCGAACCTTCAGTTGAAGAATGGTACTGACCTGACTTACTGGAATGATTTCCCCAGAATGCGAACCTTAAGTTGAAGAATGGTACTGACCTGACTTACTGGATGATTTCCCCATCATGCGAGCCTTCAGCTGAAGAATTGTACTGACCTGACTTACTGGAATGATTTCCTCATCATGCGAACCTTCAGCTGAAGAATGGTACTGACCTGACTTACTGGAATGATTTCCTCATCATGCGAACCTTCAGTTGAAGAATGGTACTGGAATGAATTCCCCATCATGCGAACCTTCAGTTGAAGAATGGTACTGACCTGACTTACTGGAATGATTTCCTCATCATGCGAACCTTCAGTTGAAGAATTGTACTGACCTGACTTACTGGATGATTTCCTCATCATGCGAACCTTCAGTTGAAGAATGGTACTGACCTGACTTACTGGAATGATTTCCTCATCATGCGAACCTTCAGTTGAAGAATGGTACTGACCTGACTTACTGGAATGATTTCCCCATCATGCGAACCTTCAGTTGAAGAATTGTACGGACCTGACTTACTGGAATGATTTCCCCATCATGCGAACCTTCAGTTGAAGAATGGTACTGACCTGACTTACTGGAATGATTTCCTCATGCGAACCTTCAGTTGAAGAATTGTACCGACCTGACTTACTGGATGATTTCCTCATCATGCGAACCTTCAGTTGAAGAATTGTACGGACCTGACTTACTGGATGATTTCCTCATCATGCGAACCTTCAGTTGAAGAATGGCACTGACCTGACTTACTGGAATGATTTCCTCATCATGCGAACCTTCAGTTGAAAAATGGTACTGACCTGACTTACTGGATGATTTCCCCACCATGCGAACCTTCAGTTGAAGAATTGTACGGACCTGACTTACTGGAATGATTTCCCCATCATGCGAACCTTCAGTTTTAAGAATGGTACTGACCTGACTTACTGGAATGATTTCCCGATCATGCGAACCTTCAGTTGAAGAATGGTACTGACCTGACTTACTGGAATGATTTCCCCATCATGCGAACCTTCAGTTGAAGAATGGTACTGACCTGACTTACTGGATGATTTCCCCATCATGCGAACCTTCAGTTGAAGAATTGTACGGACCTGACTTACTGGAATGATTTCCCCATCATGCGAACCATCAGTTGAAGAATTGTACTGACCTGAGTTACCTGAATGATTTCCTCATCATGCGAACCTTCAGTTGAAGAATTGTACTGACCTGACTTACTGGAATGATTTCCTCATCATGCGAACCTTCAGTTGAAGAATTGTACGGACCTGACTTACTGGAATGATTTCCCCATCATGCGAACCTTCAGTTTAAAGAATGGTACTGACCTGACTTACTGGAATGATTTCCCCATCATGCGAACCTTCAGTTGAAGAATGGTACTGACCTGACTTACTGGAATGATTTCCCCATCATGCGAACCTTCAGTTGAAGAATGGTACTGACCTGACTTACTGGATGATTTCCCCATCATGCGAACCTTCAGTTGAAGAATTGTACGGACCTGACTTACTGGAATGATTTCCCCATCATGCGAACCATCAGTTGAAGAATTGTACTGACCTGACTTACTGGAATGATTTCCTCAACATGCGAACCTTCAGTTGAAGAATTGTACTGACCTGACTTACAGGATGATTTCCCCATCATGCGAACCTTCAGTTGAAGAATTGTACCGACCTGACTTACTGGAATGATTTCCCCATCATGCGAACCTTCAGTTGAAGAATGGTACTGACCTGACTTACTGGAATGATTTCCTCATCATGCGAACCTTCAGTTGAAGAATTGTACGGACCTGACTTACTGGAATGATTTCCCCATCATGCGAACCATCAGTTGAAGAATTGTACGGACCTGACTTACTGGATGATTTCCTCATCATGCGAACCTTCAGTTGAAGAATTGTACTGACCTGACTTACTGGATGATTTCCCCATCATGCGAACCTTCAGTTGAAGAATTGTACTGACCTGACTTACTGGATGATTTCCTCATCATGCGAACCTTCAGTTGAAGAATTGTACGGACCTGACTTACTGGATGATTTCCCCATCATGCGAACCTTCAGTTGAAGAATTGTACGGACCTGACTTACTGGATGATTTCCTCATCATGCGAACCTTCAGTTGAAGAATTGTACGGACCTGACTTACTTGAATGATTTCCCCATCATGCGAACCTTCAGTTGAAGAATGGTACTGACCTGACTTACTGGATGATTTCCTCATCATGCGAACCTTCAGTTGAAGAATGGTACTGACCTGACTTACAGGATGTTTTCCTCATCATGCGAACCTTCAGTTGAAGAATTGTACTGACCTGACTTACAGGATGATTTCCTGATCATGCGAACCTTCAGTTGAGGAATTGTACTGACCTGACTTACAGGATGATTTCCTCATCATGCGAACCTTGTAAATATTATATAGTCAGTGTTTGAAAAGGGATCTAGATCGTGATGGTCTAGAAAGTCTCTGGGTTAAAATTACTTTTTGTTCAGGCCTTATATTAATTTTATCTTTTTATTATTAAAGTATAAAATCCAAAAAAATTCACGGTTTCTATCTAAGAATCAATGATTAAGCTGTATAATTCCCCCCAGTCCAGCTGTCCACATCTAAGAATCAATGATTAAGCTGTATAATTCCCCCCAGTCCAGCTGTCCACATCTAAGATTCAATGATTATGCTGTATAATTCCCCCAAGTCCAGCTGTCCACATCTAAGAATCAATGATTAAGCTGTATAATTCCCCCCAGTCCAGCTGTCCACATCTAAGAATCATGATTAAGCTGTATAATTCCCCCCAGTCCAGCTGTCCACATCTAAGAATCAATGATAAAGCTGTATAATTCCCCCCAGTCCAGCTGTCCACATCTAAGAATCAATGATTATGCTGTATAATTCCCCCCAGTCCAGCTGTCCACATCTAAGAATCAATGATTAAGCTGTATAATTCCCCCAAGTCCAGCTGTCCACATCTAAGAATCAATGATTAAGCTGTATAATTCCCCCCAGTCCAGCTGTCCACATCTAAGAATCAATGATTATGCTGTATAATTCCCCCCAGTCCAGCTGTCCACATCTAAGAATCAATGATTAAGCTGTATAATTCCCCCCAGTCCAGCTGTCCACATCTAAGAATCAATGATTAAGCTGTATAATTCCCCCCAGTCCAGCTGTCCACATCTAAGAATCAATGATTAAGCTGTATAATTCCCCCCAGTCCAGCTGTCCACATCTAAGAATCAATGATTAAGCTGTATAATTCCCCCAGTCCAGCTGTCCACATACACATTTGGAATACCAAGAATACCAAGAATACCAAGAATACCAAGAATACCAATATACTAAGATAACGATCATCAGAAAACAAAAATTTATTAAAATAAAATGAAACATTCGTAGAATTAATTTAAGTTAAGTTTATGAGATATGCGACATATTCACGGAAAATAATGTAAAGTGATATTTATATGGATCTTTTGAAAACATGAACATCTGGTAAACAGACGATGAAAATAAAGTTTATTGTTGTTTTTCACATCAGTTTGAAGTTATAGAACACACATACCTACATGACGTCAGTGTCAAATTATATAAAAATGCATTTCCTGCAGTTGGAACTACTGTGTCGGACATCATCATATGTTTCCATTGCAAAATTTAAGTTGATGGAGTTGATCAGATGAAAGAGGCCTGGACATTAAAATCAATAACTCTGTCTGAGTTTTACGTTTTTACAAATTGAAATTTCAAGAAGCATTTCGGAAGCCGTGTGTTATTATATTTTGTGAATATTTATTTCATGCTGTCTCCCACAATAGCCCAAGTTATTTGTAACAGATGTTACGTGGGAAAAAATAACTAGGGTAACCTCTACGTTGGGAAAGAAGTGTTAACTAGTTGGTTATCATACTATATCTAAATATATATCTCAGAAATAAACTTTGGTGCAGTTGAAATAAACAAATATTGTCCACCAATTGTTAAACGCATTCCACATGAGAAAATCACCTTAAAGACTAAAACATTACTATCCAATCACATTATCTTACATCTGAATGTATATTAACCATATACATCGAGATTCGAAAATAGTTTGCAACTTTGTTCAAGCGTTAATTTCAATGTATCTGGTAATCAAGTGTTTATTGCCATTGGTGAATGATGACAACCTGAAGAGTTTTCCATCTCCGGATTTGGATTGATTGAATCGTAGGAAACAATTTTCTCCTGAAATTTCATCTCGGGATCAAACGCGTATCTGCGCCCCTCGTAAGTCTGGCGTAAACTACGCACGCTCCGTCTGTCTCTGGTCGCCAGTTTAATGACGTTAGCTTCAGATCGATAGTCAGACGACACGAACTTGTCTTCTCTAGATATTCCTTATTTTCCAATTTCTCTCGATTTCCGGGGGCCAAATTTGTCAAAACCGGATTGAACAACTGAAGAGACGTCATCATTATGAAGCCAAATGAACCGAAGACCAATTCCAGAACGTTAACCAAAGACATCATACCGAAACCGGAATGAGGTTTCGGATCCAATCAGAACCATGTTCCCCGTCTAGCCAGGCATCGCTGTGAAGGATTCTGGGTCAAGACAAATCAATAAATGCACGTCACGTGACCCCAGAGGTAATATCGGTGTCAGTTTAAGTTCAATCACCTTTACCTGACCTTCGGGACGAACAAGTCAAAGGTCAAATGCCAATCTGTAATAGTGGATATTTCCCTCACATTTTTGATAATTTCCGCGCCATGGAGGATATAAAGACAGAACAGTCTCATGTGGCTTTGATGATTTTGTTTAATTAATCCTCAGTTCTGAGACACATCTGATGTCTGCAGATTTGTCGTCTGCTCCGACACGTGATTCGGCGACAAGTCGTGAGATTGGAGCCTCATCTCGTGACAGTAATTCCACCTGGCTGCTCGCTCAGATGTTAGCACTAATGTTATTGGCGACTCGAAGAAGCATATTAGAAATTTGGAATTCGGTGACTAGCGGAGAAGCATAGGATATATTGAATGTAGTGTCTTCTGCCATTTCGAGTGGCATCTGGTGGAATGCGGTATACATCAAACCTCAGCCTCTTATAGTCCTGCTCCATGACTGTGTAAAAATAAGAGTCTTTAATACAGTCTAGATCCTTATTCAGCAAGTCTAGATAAACCTAATACACAATACATAATATGGAACTGGTAGTATTGAAAAATATAATATTATAAGGATGAAGATACAATAAGTTTAAAAATTCCATAGGCTAAATTTTAGTCTAAGTCTCTGATAACACACGAGGATTAGTTTTCAGTAGAGCCTCAAAGATATGGTTCATTTCAACCAAGATCTAGATCTGCCCTTCATAGAGATACCGTGTGGGCTTGGGACAAATTAAAGGTGAACAGTATATAACGACAGGGTTGAGCTGAGTCTCTGCTTGCAGCGGTGCTCTGTGTCATGCATTATCCAGATTACGCCGGGATATATAGAATAATGGATTGTAAATTACTTTAGGGTTAGAGACTACTGGTATCTGATATTCGTCAGAATGGATGGATGGGTGAATGGATAGATGGGTGAATGGATGGATGGGTGAATGGATGGATGGGTGAATGGATAGATGGATGAATGGATGGATGGGTGAATGGATAGATGGGTGAATGGATGGATGGGTGAATGGATAGATGGGTGAATGTATGGATGGGTGAATGGATAGATGGGTGAATGGAAAGATGGGTGAATGAATGGATGGGTGAATGGATGGATGGGTGGATGGATAGATGGGTGAATGGATGGATGGGTGAATGGATGGATTGGTGAATGAATGGATGGATGAAGAGATGGTTGGATGGACGGATGGGTTTTTGACTAAATAGATGGATAGATAGATGGGTGGATTATGGATGGGTGAATGGATGGATGGGTGAATGGATGGATGGGTGAATGGATGGATTGGTGAATGAATGGATGGATGAAGAGATGGTTGGATGGACGGATGGGTCTGTGACTAGATAGATGGATAGATAGATGGGTGGATGATGGATGGGTGAATGGATCGATGAAGGGATGGTTGGATGGACGGATGGGTCTGTGACTAGATAGATGGATAGATAGATGGGTGAATGGATGTATGATGGCTGGATGGATGGGTGGACATATGGGTTAAATGTGTTTTCATCGAAAAATGCTATATCATTATGTGAAAACAATTGATCGTAAACGTGCTGATAAATACAGGAGACCACATCAGAGACAAAAAACAAAACTAGTTCATTTGTGTTATTTACATCAGTCATATTCGAAGGACCTATGCTAATTAGCAAGACCCTTAAGGGTCAAATGCCTCTAGCTAGATCTTTGAAGTCACTTGGTTGACGTGGCGGCTGAAAAATGTTAATGTATGGCACTTACGACTATCTTAGCGCTAAGAGAGCTTCGAAAATATGGGTCCTGGATTACAGTATGAGGTTCCTCTTCCCTCCGCTAGGGAATTTGCAGGAGCCTAGAAAATTCAGGCCTACTAGAAGAAGAGTTTAGGATCGGAAATCTGAAGGGAGTAACCTCTGTGGGAAGAGAATGACAAACTGTATGGAACACGTTTAAAGCAATTAACTGTTATGAAAGTATTTTTAAAAACTTTCAATAAGTTTTTTTCTCCAAATATTTTATCAATCCAATGGCATGTTTACAAAAGTAGTAGTATTCTGGTACATACTATTCATCAATCCATATATACAAACGTATATATATTTGCATAAGTGACATATGATATCAGCAATATAAGTATTTGCATTAGTGACATATGATATCAGCAATATAAGTATTTGCATTAGTGACATATGATATCAGCAAGATAAGTATTTGCATAAGTGACATATGATATCAGCAATATAAGTATTTGCATTAGTGACATATGATATCAGCAATATAAGTATTTGCATAAGTGACATATGATATCAGCAAGATAAGTATTTGCATAAGTGACATATGATATCAGCAATATAAGTATTTGCATTAGTGACATATGATATCAGCAATATAAGTATTTGCATTAGTGACATATGATATCAGCAATATAAGTATTTGCATTAGTGACATATGATATCAGCAATATAAGTATTTGCATTAGTGACATATGATATCAGCAATATAAGTATTTGCATTAGTGACATATGATATCAGCAATATAAGTATTTGCATTAGTGACATATGATATCTGCAATATAAGTATTTGCATTAGTGACATATGATATCAGCAATATAAGTATTTGCATAAGTGACATATGATATCAGCAATATAAGTATTTGCATTAGTGACATATGATATCAGCAATATAAGTATTTGCATAAGTGACATATGATATCAGCAATATAAGTATTTGCATAAGTGACATATGATATCAGCAATATAAGTATTTGCATTCGTGACATATGATATCAGCAGTATAAGTATTTGCATTAGTGACATATGATATCTGCAATATAAGTATTTGCATTAGTGACATATGATATCAGCAATATAAGTATTTGCATTCGTGACATATGATATCAGCAATATAAGTATTTGCATTAGTGACATATGATATCAGCAATATAAGTATTTGCATTAGTGACATATGATATCTGCAATATAAGTATTTGCATTATTGACATATGATATCAGCAATATATGTATTTGCATTAGTGACATATGATATCAGCAATATAAGTATTTGCATTAGTGACATATGATATCAGCAATATATGTATTTGCATTAGTGACATATGATATCAGCAATATAAGTATTTGCATTAGTGACATATGATATCAGCAATATAAGTATTTGCATTAGTGACATATGATATCAGCAATATAAGTATTTGCATTAGTGACATATGATATCAGCAATATAAGTATTTGCATAAGTGACATATGATATCAGCAATATATGTATTTGCATTAGTGACATATGATATCAGCAATATAAGTATTTGCATTAGTGACATATGATATCTGCAATATAAGTATTTGCATAAGTGACATATGATATCAGCAATATAAGTATTTGCATTAGTGACATATGATATCAGCAATATAAGTATTTGCATTAGTGACATATGATATCAGCAATATAAGTATTTGCATTAGTGACATATGATATCAGCAATATAAGTATTTGCATAAGTGACATATGATATCAGCAATATAAGTATTTGCATTATTGACATATGATATCTGCAATATAAGTATTTGCATTAGTGACATATGATATCAGCAATATAAGTATTTGCATTAGTGACATATGATATCAGCAATATAAGTATTTGCATTAGTGACATATGATATCAGCAATATAAGTATTTGCATTAGTGACATATGATATCAGCAATATAAGTATTTGCATTCGTGACATATGATATCAGCAATATAAGTATTTGCATTCGTGACATATGATATCAGCAGTATAAGTATTTGCATAAGTGACATATGATATCAGCAATATAAGTATTTGCATGAGTGACATATGATATCAGCAATATAAGTATTTGCATTAGTGACATATGATATCAGCAATATAAGTATTTGCATTAGTGACATATGATATCAGCAATATAAGTATTTGCATTAGTGACATATGATATCAGCAATATAAGTATTTGCATTCGTGACATATGATATCAGCAATATAAGTATTTGCATTCGTGACATATGATATCAGCAGTATAAGTATTTGCATAAGTGACATATGATATCAGCAATATAAGTATTTGCATGAGTGACATATGATATCAGCAATATAAGTATTTGCATTAGTGACATATGATATCAGCAATATAAGTATTTGCATAAGTGACATATGATATCAGCAATATAAGTATTTGCATTCGTGACATATGATATCAGCAATATAAGTATTTGCATTCGTGACATATGATATCAGCAGTATAAGTATTTGCATAAGTGACATATGATATCTGCAATATAAGTATTTGCATTAGTGACATATGATATCAGCAATATAAGTATTTGCATAAGTGACATATGATATCAGCAATATAAGTATTTGCATTAGTGACATATGATATCAGCAATATAAGTATTTGCATTAGTGACATATGATATCTGCAATATAAGTATTTGCATTAGTGACATATGATATCAGCAATATAAGTATTTGCATTAGTGACATATGATATCAGCAATATAAGTATTTGCATTCGTGACATATGATATCAGCAATATTGTTGTTCTAAGGGGTGTCCAGTAGGTGCAGCAATGGCATCCATGTTCTACAAAGAGATTCAAAGTTTAGGATTTCTTAGCAATACATTTCTCAGTGTTGAAAATGTCTTTAATAATTTTCCAAAGTTTTTCATAGGTAATTTGTTTCTTTTTTATGCTTTGAATATGAAAAATGTCTTTGCTATGAGAATAATATGATTCAAACTTTCAATAAGTTATATAGGTTGATAAATAAGTTTATGACATCTCCAAGACAATGTTTACAGTACGGTAAAGATATCATATGAAATAATGTCTCCTTCTTAACACAAATAGAATGTACAGATACATTTAGATATATGTAGGTAAACCTATAGCGACAGATAATAGGGTAGGAAACGACTGAGACCTCATAGCCATATTCCCCCATTTACTTGTTATTTGCGTCTGTTGTTGCTTTGGGACCAGCGGAGAATATCATATTTTCATTTTAAAACACCATGAGTCAGTTATAAAATATACATTAATGGACAGAAAAAAAACCTTTACATCTTTACACCTTTACATAGATTTTCTTGTGCAAACAACAGAAAGCAAAAATTATCATAAAATATACTTGAAAATCACAGACATGGAAATCTAAATGAGAGAGAAAATAATTGTATACAATATATAGAGGTTATCATGCTCGTGTGTCCTGGGATGGTCGATATCCTGCATTAGGAATAAAACATTGTATTTTGCGAGCCTTGGCGAGCTAAATACATAGTGTTTATTCCTAATGCAGGATATTTACTATCCCAAAACACACGAGCATGATAACTTCTTTATCATACAGTGTTATTCTTCATTTACTTTTCGCAAAACAGCTTGACAACATTAACTTTGAACGCGTATTGACATATGCAAATGAACAGCGTGCTATTCTTACGGTAAAATGACAAAAAATAATGCCCCCTAAAGTATGCTTTCAGTTAAATTATTATTTTGGAATTATCTTAATTTTCAATGTTTTAATGCGTTTCAAAATGCGTTTTTCAAATGAAAATCGCGTCCTGTTGCTTTCGTGTAGGCCTAATCGTGACTCCATCTCGCGAAGGGAGAGTTGCTTCCCTTCCGCTAGGTTGCACATGGCGACTCACATATCACACGGGGAGCTATTATATTAAAACTGAATCTTAAGCAGCTAATTGTAGCATCACCTTTACCGAGATTATGGAATAGTGAAGATTGACGTTCGGTAAATAAATATGTGAGCCATACTGCCCGTGTTTGCTCGGTAGATATCAACTCGCGATGAACATGTTTCACTGCTTGATCATAATAAGTTTTACCGCATTGCACAATGTTTGCTAGGTAGATTTCAACTCGCGATGAACATGTTTCACTGCTTGATCATAATAAGTTTTACCGCATTGCACAATGTTTGCTTGTCATTTCTCAAATTAATTTATATGAAATGAAGCATGTATATTTACATGAAGCTGTTACGCTGTTACAACTGTTACCGCCATGTTATGCTATTACAGGTGTTCGAAATGTTGATGTGACACATTTCTGAAGAAGTTCCGTCACATGACCTCTGTAATTAGCATCTTTATCCGTATATGACCCCAACGGATATCGAAAATATCCGTTGCCTTTATCCTGCCGAGAACACCAACCATTGTGTGATAAATAAATATATTGGTTGGAATATATAATTGATTGTGTGAGATACGATAATGTGATATTTCAAAATTGATTCACTAGTCGTTTTGGTATATAATCACAAAATTAGTCACCGTGGTGTGCTGCAGAGTAATTCTCAAATTAAATTCCCCTCTCCATCGAAGTAGGCCTACACGTTGAAATACCTCACCCCTACACAGGACGTTCATGCACGTCTAAGGTTGAGGTATATAAATACGTTTCCAGAATAATGAAACATCAATAAGTACACGGCTACGCTTTACAATAATTACAAACAAAGAATAAAATAAAACAACCTGCATGTCCGAATTCTCAAATCATTCCACGTCTGACTCACTCATAAATTAATGAGTATGCATGAATATGAATAAATATCTCTTGTCAATTGCTTGGCATTAATCGTCATTTTCCAGCTACAGAAAAAGTCTCTTATCTGCATTAATCATATCTAACCACAACCCCAACACTAATTTCAACCCCAACCCCAATCCATATTTAACCCTAATCCTAATTATTTGCTTGCAATAAGTATTTCCATGTTTAAGGTAGAGAATGCATCCTCTGATCATCTTGAAAGGATATCAAAGCTATGAGAGGAAATGAAACGAATAGAAGAACAAAGAGATGAGATAGACAAAAGTATGAAAGTATCTGTTGCTGGTTTGAATATACCGTATTCTATACAGAACACAAAGGATGAACAGATTAAGACAGACCACAATAGTAGCCTCGGGCGCGCGTCATGTTAACCGTTGTGTTCATCTGGACAACGTATCTTTTTGTTCTTTCAATCGGCAGCTAACACAAAGATGTGAGTTAACTCAGTGATGTACTCGAAACAATGCCCTATTTTAGTTATATATCGGAATATGATTTTTAAAAATATCTATTCAAGGGCTTGTAACATTATATAATATAATATATAAGGCATACATCCAAAATATACTGGATACATAACTCAAATAATTTTATAACATTCAATAATGATGAAAAGAGACGGAAATTATTTCCGATAAAAAATGACTTTGAAAGAAACTGATTTTGAAATTAGCGGAATCCTTTTGCAGAATAATAATGACATACTTTAAGAACAAAGGAACTCGTCCTCGGTGCCGAATACAGATTGTTACAAACTATTATATTATCTACACAAATTGTAGCACATAAATTAGATCGTTAGCAAACCAAGAACATCCGATTATCGCCAATCACACAACTTCAAACTCATTAGAAAACAATATATTAGAAGAATGTACTGTACTTTTGCTCAATATCATCTGACAATAAAAACTGGTTCTATGAGTTTAGTCCCCCGACCTATACGGACAGATGGGCATGGAATAGACCGTTGTCGGGCGGCGTCAGTAACATTTTCACATTTTCGGCATCTCGACCAGAACTGCGGCACCCCCAAAAGTTGAAATTGTGTCGGCAAGTAGCTTGCACCTAGGAAATCAGTGTCAACATTCGTCCTAACTAAAAACTAACATTAACACAATGTGTATCTCTCAAGAAACTAGTATTGCCCAGAAACTAAAACAATTCAGAATATCATCTTCACATGATTTACTCCATGAAATAAAGGCTTGGTAGGGCGGTATCCTTTGTCTCGGTTTAGTTGACTTTGTTCCAATAGATGCGTTTCTGGATTATGCTGTTCATGATTAGGGATATGATATGAAGCTTAAGATCATTTTATGATATTGGACCTATTATTAAAGAATTCGGAGATGTAGAACCTAAACAAAGACGGGATTGTTTTGTTCTTTAGCGGCATGGTACCTAAACATATTAATAATTCATGTTCATTATAGGCTGTACTTCTATCCAAAAGACGCAAGTTTTTGATCATGGAAGATGATAGGACCTCACGCCGTGATCATTCTCATCCTGTAGATGGATGCATGATATGAATTACACATAATAAACGAGACAACTTTTGACCTTAAAATCATAAACTTGACTTTCTCTCTCAACAAAGGGTCATTTACACAGAATCCGACCTCCACCCCGGACCTTTATACATAATGCAATATGCTCCTCTATAATGTTCCACTGATCGTCCCCACACGATCCCCCCACACAGAGGGACACACACGACCGGCCGGACACAAAGAGTATAAAACTGATATGTAGATTAACGTGATACTGTGTCGCGGACCGTCTACAGGATGTGTCATCTGACCATTTAGCAAATCTGAATATGCATACATCTGTTCGTTTTCTTATCCATTCTTACATTTTTATATTACTTATTTTAGATCAGTATTCTGTCTTGACTCTAATCACCGTCACCATTATCATCGCGTTCTACTCCTCATTACTTTTTAAATTTTGTTTTCATCATCAATTAATGTTTTCCGATAAAGTTTTATTTATCTTCTTCACTCTCCTCCTCACCATCATCGTCATCTTCATCTCCATGTCCGACTTCATCACTTCCGTATTCTGCTTCACCATCATCGTCATCTTCATCTCCATGTCCGACTTCATCACTTCCGTATTCTGCTTCACCATCATCGTCATCTTCATCTCCATGTCCGACTTCATCACTTCCGTATTCTGCTTCACCATCATCGTCATCTTCATCTCCATGTCCGACTTCATCACTTCCGTATTCTGCTTCACCATCATCGTCATCTTCATCTCCATGTCCGACTTCATCACTTCCGTATTCTGCTTCACCATCATCGTCATCTTCATCTCCATGTCCGACTTCATCACTTCCGTATTCTGCTTCACCATCATCGTCATCTTCATCTTCATGTCCGACTTCATCACTGCCGTATTCTGCTTCACCATCATCGTCATCTTCATCTCCATGTCCGACTTCATCACTTCCGTATTCTGCTTCACCATCATCGTCATCTTCATCTCCATGTCCGACTTCATCACTTCCGTATTCTGCTTCACCATCATCGTCATCTTCATCTCCATGTCCGACTTCATCACTGCCGTATTCTGCTTCACAATCATCGTCATCTTCATCTCCATGTCCGACTTCATCACTTCCGTATTCTGCTTCACCATCATCGTCATCTTCATCTCCATGTCCGACTTCATCACTTCCGTATTCTGCTTCACCATCATCGTCATCTTCATCTCCATCTCCGACTTCATCACTTCCGTATTCTGCTTCACCATCATCGTCATCTTCATCTTCATCTCCGACTTCATCACTTCCGTATTCTGCTTCACCATCATCGTCATCTTCATCTCCATCTCCGACTTCATCACTTCCGTATTCTGCTTCACCATCATGTATTCATGTATCTCAATCCATATCTCAATGGTTTACTATATAGTACAATGTATCTCAATCCATATCTCAATGGTGTACTATATAATACAATGTATCTCAATTCATATCTCAATGTTGTACTATAAAATACAATCTATATCAATAATGTAATATATACATATTACAATACAACTCAATTCATATCTCAATGTTGTACTATGCAGTACAATATATCTCAATTCATATCTACACAATACAATATATCTCAATTCATATCTGAAGTCACCCCAACTATTGAAATATTAACACAAAAAACAAATCTATTTGTGATTTCACAGCTTTAAAATCAATTACATTTTTTGTTTTAAAAAGTTGAATGATTGCAAAGTGAGGTGCAAAGTACAACAATGTAATTGTTTGGTTCAGTGGGAGCTAGTCAACATTAGGAGAGGTGTCAACACCACCAGGATAACACGTGCAGTGTTCGTTAGTTCAACTTTGGTTATGGTTCATTTGATCTATACGATACACGTAATCAACGTAACATCGACTTTCTTGTAGGACATTGTGTCTCACTGTTTGTGATATATATACGATACACGTAATCAACGTAACATCGACTTTCTTGTAGGACATTGTGTCTCACTGTTTGTGATATATATACGATACACGTAATCAACATAACATCGACTTTCTTGCAGGACATTGTGTCTCACTGTTTGTGATATATATACGATACACGTAATCAACGTAACATCGACTTTCTTGCAGGACATTGTGTCTCACTGTTTGTGATATATATACGATACACGTAATCAACGTAACATCGACTTTCTTGCAGGACATTGTGTCTCACTGTTTGTGATATATATACGATACACGTAATCAACGTAACATCGACTTTCTTGCAGGACATTGTGTCTCACTGTTTGTGATATATATACGATACACGTAATCAACGTAACATCGACTTTCTTGCAGGACATTGTGTCTCACTGTTTGTGATATATTCTGATCAAATTTCTGTCCATACATTTCCGTCCATTGCGATAACTTCCTAGTGACAGCTCCTGGCAGCCGATGAAACGACAGAGCACACGCGTGTACATACACATGATTTGAAGTTTAGATTTACATCTCAGAGCACACGCGTGTACATACACATGATTTGAAGTTTAGATTTACATCTCAGAGCACACGCGTGTACATACACATGATTTGAAGTTTAGATTTACATCTCAGAGCACACGCGTGTACATACACATGATTTGAAGTTTAGATTTACATCTCAGAGCACACGCGTGTACATACACATGATTTGAAGTTTAGATTTACATCTCAGAGCACACGCGTGTACATACACATGATTTACAGTTTAGATTTACATCTCAGAGCACACGCGTGTACATACACATGATTTACAGTTTAGATTTACATCTCAGAGCACACGCGTGTACATACACGTGATTTACAGTTTAGATTTACATGTCAGTGATGCATATCTGTCAATCATAAATGCCAGATTATTCATTCATTTCTTCGCTTGACTGACGCGAAATTAGAAACTTTTCTATTAAGGTGTGCTTCATTTATTTGAATGTTTTTTTTTGTCTGATTGAAAATTCCCAAGTCAGACATATAAACGCAAAACATGTATCTAACACAATGTGTGTAGAGGAGGGAACGGGGTAGTTGGGATGTTACAGACAGGGCAATATAACGGTATTTTAATTCTTTATTCTACGCTCTTGATAGTCTTACAATTCCATGCCACTGAGATAGTGAACAGGTGAAACATTGTTATATTTAGGATCACAATATCTGCAATAGTACCACACCCTCAAAGTCTGGCACCATTCGTCAGCAATGTATTTGGACTATTGACTATAAGATAACGTGATCACAGATATGGCAATGTTATCTGTTGATAGTGTGTCATCCATACCTTAAATTTAGATAAGAATCAACTGTCTGGGGAACTGACCCCAGACCTCCCATGGGCTGCCAATTATAGCCTTGATCTTAGTCTTATACATTGAAAATATCACTCTTCACAGGCTCTGTTCAGAGTCTAGTGTTAGACTAATATTGGTCTATGTCAGGAACGTTATTCTAAAGTTATCTCAGTATGATACGTTTCAAAAGTGTCACTTCACGTCACGATGTGTTGTTAGGATCATATATGCCAAACGTTATAAATGATGTTATTTATCGAGAAATAGTCACTGTTGCCGAACATTAACCTCTTGATGATAGTCGACTCAGTATAATGACGATATAAAGGTCAAAGTAACTTATTTACAACAGACAAAAAGACAAATTTGGGTTGAGAATGTTTAATAGGTCATATAACTGCTGTGCATGTAAATGGGACGTGTAGTTCGGTTTCTATGAAATGAAAAAATTATGTTCATGATTTTAATTTTAAACTAGTACTTTTTATAAAATATATTTGGGGTGAGTTTGCTTGTTGAGATACATTAATGGAACTAAAATCAGCACATCAGCAATAAAGCAAAATGAAATATCATTAATAAAATGAATGCATCCTTAATAATTATCCGAACTTCATCCATGTGGTTTGATTTCATTAATATTTTGATCACAAGACAAATTCGATTTTAATAACAATTTTATATTACAAAATTAAATGAACACAGAAAGGTTTATGTTACCAAAGTAAATGCTTTTGATGGTGTAAATTAACAGACACGGTGACATTATATTTATAATGATAGGCGTATATCCACGACTGCTGGACTCAATAAATCACAATTAATAATGTCTCATTAAGGAGACGCGTCCATGTGCAGACTCAAACTGGGATCAGGTTCGGCTCATACCATCAGCCTCGGTTTCAATGTCAAGCGACTTACCTCTGCACCAATCAATCAGAGCCCTCGATATGCTCACACTTCCGGTTTTACTTTATAAGCTCGTTAAGGGCCACTGTTGTTGAGGGTTCCGTGAGAAAGGAGAATAAAGGGCCGGTGGGATTCACTGACACAGCTATGCGAAATGGTGTCGCTGACCGCTTTGCGATCGAGATAAAGATCAGTATTACAGCATGGCGACAGCCTGATGAACTAGAACAGCAAATGGCAATGTTAGAGTTGAAGTATTGTTGCACCCAGACACCCGGAATTTGTATAACAATATAGATGGTTAGAGAAGCTTACGTGTTGTTCTGAATTAAAAAAAACCCAACTATTTCAAAAACATATACGGCATGTATATGCTACAGTCATTATGTAAAATCATTCATTTTGCCAAATGTCTAAATATTCAAGGCATGTTCTCAAATGAATGTGATGGTAAGACATTTGACCAAATAACCAAATGACCAATTTTAGGCTAATATATTTGACTGAAATCTACCCTGTGTGTGTGACATGCTGCCTGCTACTGTTTGGTCATTATGTCAAACTAGTTATAACGTGTCAGTGGTGTGTAGTAAGTTATGCTTTAAGATGAAATGCACTTGTATATATTCGTGATAATCAATGTAATTCATCATGTACAATTTAACAGTTTGGGAACACGGTGAATTATTAAAGGGAGAGTTCTATTACACACGGTGAACTATTAAAGGAAGAGTTCTATTACATACGGTGAACTGTTAAAGGGAGAGTTATATTACACACGGTGAACTATTAAAGGAAGAGTTCTATTACACACGGTGAACTATTAAAGGGGGAGTTCTATTACACACGGTGAACTATTAAAGGGAGAGTTCTATTACACACGGTGAACTATTAAAGGGGGAGTTCTATTACACACGGTGAACTATTAAAGGGAGAGTTCTATTACACACGGTGAACTATTAAAGGGAGAGTTCTATTACACACGGTGAACTATTAAAGGAAGAGTTCTATTACACACGGTGAACTATTAAAGGGAGAGTTCTATTACACACAGTGAACTATTAAATGGGGAGTTCTATTACACACGGTGAACTATTAAAGGGAGAGTTCTATTACACACGGTGAACTATTAAAGGGGGAGTTCTATTACACACGGTGAACTATTCAAGGGAGAGTTCTATTACACACGGTGAACTATTAAAGGGGGAGTTCTATTACACACGGTGAACTATTAAGGGAGAATTCTATTTCACACGGTGAACTATTAAAGGGGGAGTTCTATTACATACAGTGAACTATTAAAGGGAGAGTTCTATTACACACGGTGAACTATTAAAGGAATAGTTCTATTACACACGGTGAACTATTAAAGGGAGAGTTCTATTACACACGGTGAACTATTAAAGGGGGAGTTCTATTACACACGGTGAACTATTAAAGGGATAGTTCTATTACACACGGTGAACTATTAAAGGGAGAGTTCTATTACACACGGTGAACTATTAAAGGGATAGTTCTATTACACACGGTGAACTATTAAAGGGAGAGTTCTATTACACACGGTGAACTATTAAAGGGATAGTTCTATTACACACGGTGAACTATTAAAGGGAGAGTTCTATTACACACGGTGCACTATTAAAGGGAGGGTTATATTACACACGGTGAACTATTAAAGGGATAGTTCTATTACACACGGTGAACTATTAAAGGGAGAGTTCTATTACACACGGTGAACTATTAAAGGGAGAGTTCTATTACACACTGAACTATTAAAGGGAGAGTTCTATTACACACGGTGAACTATTAAAGGGAGAGTTCTATTACACACGGTGAACTATTAAAGGGATAGTTCTATTACACACGATGAACTATTAAAGGGAGAGTTCTATTACACACGGTGAACTATTAAAGGGAGGGTTATATCGGGTTATCTTTGTGGAAACGAAACTCTCCGGGACATTCCTGTATTAACATTGTCACGATTGTAACACTCCAGTTTAAATATATTGTTGAGGGTAATAATTTGTAATTTTAATAACAATTTGATAATAACGTTTGGTTTGACAATTAAACGCAAATTAGAGAACAGTCATTCAACAATAAAACAACGAGAAGTGAAGCCTTCCTCCCTCACTAACAATGAGAGCATGAATCGTTGAGACCCGCAGATCGCGGACTTTTACGACGCTTCTTTCCTGGCTGACTGTTGCTTTGATGGTCCAAGGGAGACAATTCAATTTTGGACAAAGTCTTTTGACGATGGAAGACACATCAAATATCCTCGTGTGAAAAATCAAGTTAGTATGTCATCTTTATCATCAAGAATTAAAATTTCTTTCTCAATAAAAACGAAATTTTCTTGTGATATAAAAATTTATTCAATGAACTGATAATTTTATTATTATACGTTTTTGGTTGCGTTTCCGAAAAGGAAATCTCCATTGTAAACAAAGTCAAAATGGACATTTAATAATAGTAGGGGCCTTGTTGCACTATGTTTAAGACTCAGGTGTCTGAATATTGGTATATCTTGAGCGGAAGCGAGTCGTTACTATGGTATGACAAGATGCACAGGGACGGGTATCGCTGAGAAATGCCGCTCGAAAGACGTATAGTACCCGTACAGATCTATACTCTATTACTATATAAACTAAACATTCCCCTGTAGAAAGTTTGTGATATCTATATCGAGACTGGTACACATTTGAGGTTTACCAGTTTGCCAATTGACGTTTAAGATGTTTAACTTTCTCACAGAGGAAAAATAAACGCTCCATTGTTTCCATTTCATGATGTACATCGGTTGTCTTGGCTAATTCCTTTATGTTTAAAACCAAAGTAATGGATATTTGATTGAAATCCTACTTTATGAGAGTTCTTAACCAATGAAAACATTGATTTCTTGAAACAACCAATGAACCTTCAGCAAAAGGTGTATCGTCCTAAAACACCCTGTACTTTGTGAGTTTCTGTATTGGTGACTGATGTCAGAATACAAGTGTCTCAAATGATTTATTTAGTAACATGAATTTAGCAAACAAATCTATCATTGTTTTAATTTTAAAAACATTATTTTATGGAAGATGAGATGGAAAAAGCCCAAAACCAATGTGTAGTAAAGTCTCATATATCTACAGTTGTCTCTACTCGCTCCAATGATGAAATAGAAGCTTTTTGTAAATACGTACACACGAATATGTCTTTAATTCTACAATGTCCTGAGAGGATTAACTGCTTTAAAACATTTTTAATAATCATGTTCGTTGACCCAAGGCAAATCACACAATGATATAAGTATATAGATATACATTGCAAACGTAGGATGTATGGTTAATGTGTTACTCAGAATATGTTTACTGAGAATGTTTCGTATACTTACAATACGTGTCCAAACAAACCATAATGTGTTATTTATACCCCATCGTTATACTGTCCAAACATTCACCCTCACCTTAATGTCGCCTTATATCTACAGTCCACCTTCGACTAGCCTTTCACCTGTTGCTCATTTCTTACGGAGCTCACTGGCGCCACTTGCCCAGGATCATGAAGTTCGACCAAGTTCTGTCCAATATCAAAGAGTTTGGTCCTTACCAAAAGAGGCTGTACTTTCTGATATGTATTCCATCACTTTTTGGAGCTTTTTCATTTTCTGTGCTCTTCACTTTGGATATTCCAAGCCATAGGTAAGCTTCTGTCCTTGTAAACCGAACTTTTAATACCTTTACAGTTTACAGAAGGCGCATAGCCCACTGTAGACACTGTGATCCTGTGTATGTCCAACGTACATCTGCATGTAAGATTGTGATATTTAGCACCACAATACCTGCAATAGTACAAATTCTTTTACTTTTGTTCGAGACTGATCCCTTGCTTGATTGGAACCCACACCCTCTGTGTTAGGCACCAGCCGCCAGCACGGCTAATACCAACAGCTATTAGGCTACTACGCAAATTGTGCTGATATAGTTGACATCATAAGACACGAGGGTGAGATTATATTCTATTTATCATCCAAAATCATTCTTCATTAGTTTTTAATGAAATATTAACATATCTAAACACAAAACTCCATTTGCCTTCCAGTGATGTGATATCATAGTATTGTGACGTCATGATGATTTTGACGTCATGGCATTGTGATGTCATTACTTGATGATGCAAAATCATTGTGATGTCATGTAGCTGACGCCAACCGGTCATTGTTCAAAATCTATTGTCAAAACGATATCTCCTAGGAGATATCGCTTGATCTCATACAAGCGATATCTCCCGTGGAACCCAGTTTTGGATGATAAATAGAGAATCTCACCCAAAGTGTCTTCTGATATCAAATATATCAACATGAGTTGATAAAAGTTACAAATATCCGAGGTTTGCCGAGGATATTTTTACTTTTATCAACGAGTGTTGATATATTTGATATCAGAAGAGACGAGGGTGAGATTCTATTTATTATCCAAAATCATTCTTCATTAGCTTTTAATTAAAAATGAAAATATCTGAACACAAAACTGCCACTTGGCTTCCAGTGCTGTGATGTCATAGCATTGTGACGTCTTCGTGATTATGACGTCATATCATTGTGATGTCATGACTTGATGAGCGATATCTCCTGTGGAACACAAGCGATATCTCCAGTTTTGGATGATAAATCAATCATTTGCTCATCATCTAAATTTAAAGTCATATACAGATAAGATAGGGATTATTAAAAGTCGTGTCCAGTTGTAAATTCGCGCCTGTATCAATTTGCCCTCAGTGGAAGTCAGAATAACATTTTGCCTCACACCATTATTATCTGGGCTTTGACAAAACTGCGGAAGCAAAAATGTTGTATTCTTTCCTCGGCAAATGTTTCCAACTTCTTCCGCAGCCCTATGTTGGTGTCATTCGTAAATTTTCCTCTTCTATACTTTCTCTTGCGCCAGTTTATAAACGAGTTTTTGAACATATTCAGTTGAACACAACCGAATCCCCCACAGAAAGAAGATTTGCATACTACCCACGGAACATCTTTCAAAGCTGCAGTATAACACGGAACAATACAGAATAATCACAGATGACTTGCGGTTTACACAGCGTGTGAAGGATATTCGCGGTATGCGAAAGTATTCTGCGGTACGGACATGTTGCAACTACTTTCGGCTATTGTTTATTCTACTATAAATACTAGCGTGGGAAGCTTCTCTCTATGCATTCTTTTTGTGACAGCCGAGAGGAAAGAGTGCCAAGAGAGAGAGGTCCCCACACATAACTATCAGCCGAGAGGAAAGAGTGCCAAGATGGAGAGGTCCCCACACATAACCATCAGCTGAGAGGAAAGAGTGCCAAGAGGGAGAGAGGTCCCCACACATAACCATCAGCCGAGAGGAAAGAGTGCCAAGAGGGAGAGAGGTCCCCACACATAACCATCAGCCGAGAGGAAAGAGTGAAAAGATGGAGAGGTCCCCACACATAACCATCAGCTGAGAGGAAAGAGTGCCAAGAGAGAGAGATCACCTCACATAACCATTAACCGAGAGGAAAGAGTGCAAAGAGAGAGAGATCCCCACACATAACCATCAGATGAGAGGAAAGAGTGCCAAGAAAGAGAGAGAGAGAGAGGTCCCCACACATAACCCTCAGCCGAGAGGAAAGTGTGCCAAGAGAGAGAGAGAGAGAGAGGTCCCCACACATAACCATCAGATGAGAGGAAAGAGTGCCAAGAAAGAGAGAGAGAGAGAGAGAGAGAGGTCCCCACACATAACCATCAGACGAGGGGAAAGAGTGCCAAGATGGAGAGGTCCCCACACATAACCATCAGCCGAGAGGAAAGAGTGCCAAGAGAGAGAGGTTCCCACACATAACCATCAGACGAGCGGAAAGAGTGCCAAGATGGAGAGGTCCCAACATTTAACCATCAGCCGAGAGGAAAGAGTGTCAAGATGGAGAGGTCCCCACACATAACCATCAGCCGAGAGGAAAGAGTGCCAAGATGGAGAGGTCCCCACACATAACCATCAGCCGAGAGGAAAGAGTGCCAAGAGAGAGAGGTTCCCACACATAACCATCAGACGAGCGGAAAGAGTGCCAAGATGGAGAGGTCCCAACATTTAACCATCAGCCGAGAGGAAAGAGTGTCAAGATGGAGAGGTCCCCACACATAACCATCAGCCGAGGGGAAAGAGTGCCAAGATGGAGAGGTCCCCACACATAACCATCAGCCGAGAGGAAAGAGTGCCAAGAGAGAGAGGTTCCCACACATAACCATCAGACGAGCGGAAAGAGTGCCAAGATGGAGAGGTCCCAACATTTAACCATCAGCCGAGAGGAAAGAGTGTCAAGATGGAGAGGTCCCCACACATAACCATCAGCCGAGGGGAAAGAGTGCCAAGATGGAGAGGTCCCCACACATAACCATCAGCCGAGAGGAAAGAGTGCCAAGAGAGAGAGGTTCCCACACATAACCATCAGACGAGAGGAAAGAGTGCCAAGATGGAGAGGTCCCAACATTTAACCATCAGCCGAGAGGAAAGAGTGTCAAGATGGAGAGGTCCCCACACATAACCATCAGCCGAGAGGAAAGAGTGCCAAGAGAGAGAGGTGCCCACACATAACCATCAGACGAGCGGAAAGAGTGCCAAGATGGAGAGGTCCCAACATTTAACCATCAGCCGAGAGGAAAGAGTGTCAAGATGGAGAGGTCCCCACACATAACCATCAGCCGAGAGGAAAGAGTGCCAAGAGAGAGAGGTTCCCACACATAACCATCAGACGAGCGGAAAGAGTGCCAAGATGGAGAGGTCCCAACATTTAACCATCAGCCGAGAGGAAAGAGTGTCAAGATGGAGAGGTCCCCACACATAACCATCAGACGAGGGGAAAGAGTGCCAAGATGGAGAGGTCCCCACACATAACCATCAGCCGAGAGGAAAGAGTGCCAAGAGAGAGAGGTTCCCACACATAACCATCAGACGAGCGGAAAGAGTGCCAAGATGGAGAGGTCCCAACATTTAACCATCAGCCGAGAGGAAAGAGTGTCAAGATGGAGAGGTCCCCACACATAACCATCAGCCGAGAGGAAAGAGTGCCAAGATGGAGAGGTCCCCACACATAACCATCAGCCGAGAGGAAAGAGTGCCAAGAGAGAGAGGTTCCCACACATAACCATCAGCCGAGAGGAAAGAGTGCCAAGAGAGAGAGGTCCCCACACATAACCATCAGCCGAGAGGAAAGAGTGCCAAGAGAGAGAGGTTCCCACACATAACCATCAGCCGAGAGGAAAGAGTGCCAAGAGAGAGAGGTTCCCACACATAACCATCAGCCGAGAGGAAAGAGTGCCAAGATGGAGAGGTCCCCACACATAACCATCAGCCGAGAGGAAAGAGTGCCAAGAGAGAGAGGTCCCCACACAAAACCATCAACCGAGAGGAAAGTGTGCCAAGAGAGAGAGGTTCCCACACATAACCATCAGACGAGGGGAAAGAGTGCCAAGATGGAGAGGTCCCCACACATAACCATCAGCCGAGAGGAACGAGTGCCAAGATGGAGAGGTCCCCACACATAACCATCAGACGAGGGGAAAGAGTGCCAAGATGGAGAGGTGCCCACACATAACCATCAGCCGAGAGGAACGAGTGCCAAGATGGAGAGGTCCCCACACATAACCATCAGACGAGGGGAAAGAGTGCCAAGATGGAGAGGTCCCCACACATAACCATCAGCCGAGAGGAACGAGTGCCAAGATGGAGAGGTCCCCACACATAACCATCAGACGAGGGGAAAGAGTGCCAAGATGGACAGGTCCCCACACATAACCATCAGCCGAGAGGAACGAGTGCCAAGATGGAGAGGTCCCCACACATAACCATCAGACGAGGGGAAAGAGTGCCAAGATGGAGAGGTCCCCACACATAACCATCAGCCGAGAGGAACGAGTGCCAAGATGGAGAGGTCCCCACACATAACCATCAGACGAGGGGAAAGAGTGCCAAGATGGAGAGGTCCCCACACATAACCATCAGCCGAGAGGAAAGAGTTCCAAGATGGAGAGGTCCCCACACATAACCATCAGCCGAGAGGAACGAGTGCCAAGATGGAGAGGTCCCCACACATAACCATCAGCCGAGAGGAAAGAGTGCCAAGAGAGAGAGGTTCCCACACATAACCATCAGACGAGGGGAAAGAGTGCCAAGATGGAGAGGTCCCCACACATAACCATCAGCCGAGATAAACGAGTGCCAAGATGGAGAGGTTCCCACACATAACCATCAGCCCAGAGGAAAGAGTGCCAAGATGGAGAGGTCCCCACACATAACCATCAGACGAGGGGAAAGAGTGCCAAGATGGAGAGGTCCCCACACATAACCATCAGCCGAGATAAACGAGTTCCAAGATGGAGAGGTTCCCACACATAACCATCAGCCCAGAGGAAAGAGTGCCAAGAGAGAGAGGTCCCCACACATAACCATCAGACGAGAGGAAAGAGTGCCAAGATGGAGAGGTTCCCACACATAACCATCAGCCGAGAGGAAAGAATGCCAAGATGGAGAGGTCCCCACACATAACCATCAGCCGAGAGGAAAGAATGCCAAGATGGAGAGGTCCCCACACATAACCATCAGACGAGAGGAAAGTGTGCCAAGAGAGAGAGGTTCCCACACATAACCATCAGCCGAGGGGAAAGAGTGTCAAGATGGAGAGGTCCCCACACATAACCATCAGACGAGGGGAAAGAGTGCCAGGGTGAGAGGTCCCCACACATAACCATCAGCCGAGAGGAAAGAGTGCCAAGAGAGAGAGGTCCCCACACGTAACCATCAGCCGAGAGGAAAGAGTGTCAAGATGGAGAGGTTCCCGCACATAACCATCAGCGGAGAGGAAAGAGTGCCAAGAAAGAGAGAGAGAGGTCCCCACACATAACCATCAACCGAGAGGAAAGTGTGCCAAGAGAGAGAGGTTCCCACACATAACCATCAGCTGAGAGGAAAGAGTGCAAAGAGAGAGAGAGAGAGAGAGAGAGAGAGAGAGAGAGAGAGAGAGAGAGAGAGAGAGAGAGAGAGAGAGAGAGAGAGAGAGAGAGAGAGAGAGAGAGAGAGAGAGAGAGAGAGAGAGAGAGAGAGAGGTCACTACACATAATCATCAGCCGAGGGGAACGAGTGCCAAGATGGAGAGGTCCCCACACATAACCATCAGATGAGGGGAAAGAGTGCCAGGTGGAGAGGTCCCCACACATAACCATCAGCTGAGAGGAAAGAGCGCCAGGTGGAGAGGTCCCCACACATAACCATCAGCCGAGAGGAAAGAGTGTCAAGATGGAGAGGTCCCCACACATAACCATCAGCCGAGAGGAAAGAGTGCCAAGATGGAGAGGTGCCCACACATAACCATCAGCCGAGAGGAAAGAGTGTCAAGATGGAGAGGTCCCCACACATAACCATCAGCTGAGAGGAAAGAGTGCCAAGATGGAGAGGTGCCCACGCATAACCATCAGACGAGGGGAAAGAGTGCCAAGATGGAGAGGTGCCCACACATAACCATCAGCCGAGAGGAAAGAGTGTCAAGATGGAGAGGTCCCCACACATAACCATCAGCTGAGAGGAAAGAGTGCCAGGTGGAGAGGTCCCCACACATAACCATCAGCCGAGAGGAAAGAGTGCCAGGTGGAGAGGTGCCCACGCATAACCATCAGACGAGGGGAAAGAGTGCCAAGATGGAGAGGTCACCACACATAACCATCAGCCGAGGGGAAAGAGTGCCAGGTGGAGAGGTCCCCACACATAACCATCAGCCGGGGGGAAAGAGTGCCAGGTGGAGAGGTCCCCACACATAACCATCAGCCGGGAGGAAAGAGTGCCAAGATGGAGAGGTCCCCACACATAACCATCAGCTGAGAGGAAAGAGTGCCAAGAAAGAGAGAGAGAGAGGTCCCCACACATAACCATCAACCGAGAGGAAAGTGTGCCAAGAGAGAGAGGTTCCCAAACATAACCATCAGCTGAGAGGAAAGAGTGCAAAGAGAGAGAGAGGTCACCACACATAACAATCAGCCGAGAGGAACGAGTGCCAAGATGGAGAGGTCCCCACACATAACCATCAGACGAGGGGAAAGAGTGCCAGGTGGAGAGGTCCCCACACATAACCATCAGCCGGGAGGAAAGAGTGCCAAGATGGAGAGGTCCCCACACATAACCATCAGCCGGGAGGAAAGAGTGCCAAGATGGAGAGGTCCCCACACATAACCATCAGCTGAGAGGAAAGAGTACCAAGAGAGAGAGGTCCCCACACATAACCATCAGCCGAGAGGAAAGAGTGCCAAGATGGAGAGGTCCCCACACATAACCATCAGCCGAGAGGAAAGAGTGCCAAGATGGACAGGTCCCCACACATAACCATCAGCCGAGAGGAAAGAGTGCCAAGAGAGAGAGGTCCCCACACATAACCATCAGCTGAGAGGAAAGAGTGCCAAGAGAGAGAGGTCCCCACACTTACCCATCAGCCGAGAGGAAAGAGTGCCAAAAGAGAGAGGTCCCCACACATAACCATCAGCTGAGAGGAAAGAGTGCCAAAAGAGAGAGGTCCCCACACATAACCACCAGCTGAGCATGAGAGGAAAGAGTGCCAAGAGAGACAGGTCCCCACACTTAACCATCAGTCGAGAGGAAAGAGTGCCAAGAGGGAGAGGTCCCCACACATAACCATCAGCCGAGAGGAAAGAGTGCCAAGAGAGAGAGAGATGTTCCCACACATAACCATCAGCCGAGAGGAAAGAGTGCCAAAAGAGAGAGGTCCCTACACATAACTATCAGCCGAGAGGAAAGAGTGCCAAGAGAGAGAGGTCCCCACACATAACCATCAGCTGAGAGGAAAGAGTTCCAAAAGAGAGAGGTCCCCACACATAACCATCAGCTGAGAGGAAAGAGTGTCAAAAGAGAGAGGTCCCCACACATAACCACCAGCTGAGCATGAGAGGAAAGAGTGCCAAGAGAGAGAGGTTCCCACACATAACCATCGGAACATCCCATACGTATTCCCAATGATGTTGAAGATGATGTGTCCGACATTGTTAGGTTGTCCCGAGTTTACAGCTACATGATGCAGACGAAGAGTTAATGTCAAGGTCAATGAATATCTTCAACAAGAAGCTCAGGGATTGGATAGACAAGCACCTCACATCGAAACTGAGGTCTGATGTTGAAGCAGATCTCTGAGGGGGATAGGATGATATATGGCAGCTTCACTTTCATCTGGCTACATACAAATTTATAATCGAAGTGCAAAGGCGGAATGTCATCTTTCTAGACCAAGATTGCTGCTGCTGCTGTTGAGTCAGATGCTTCCAGCCCTACCAGATATCCTTCCTTGCCTTCCGCGTCGGCTTCCCATCCATACAGAGGTGCCACCGGTCGACATGTAAATGTCAGTCATCACCAGCGTAACAACAACTATACCGATACCCACTTCAACTTATTTTCAAAGCAGTAGAAGGAAACATAAATCAGGTGGACGGCAGATGTCGTCAAATTACTTTCGGCAGGAGACTGAGGTACTGTCAGTCAGATGAAGATATTGCAGCTATTTGACGACTGCTCTACCAACACCCCTCCTCAACACCAGCAGGTAGACAAGTTTCCTAAGAAGATCGCAACAGCAGCCACTGCAGCCACAACAACCCAGGCAGTAACAACACCACTGAAACAGCATCAAACGTCCTACAGCCACCATCGTCACTGTGACCCAACCAGATATCCGGTCCACCAACATCAGTGCAGGGGTAACAAGACTCACGGCGTGTTGCCCAACAGTGTATTTAAAGGTACATCCATTGTGTTTCATAAAATTTTATTTGGGTTTTATACGTTCCAACTCACGACATGTGTTGTCAACAACACAAATAAATTCACTCAGCTTGCATATTTATCCCCAATCGCCAAATATATCATAATAGCTAGTTTCCAATTAAAATTGAGTAACATAATTATGCATGTGCAGAAACCGAAACTGTACGTCCCATTTACATGCACAGTAGTTATGGGACCTTTTAAACATTATCAACTCAAATTTGTCTTTTTATCTGTTATAAATAAGATGCCAAAATTACGTTTGACTCATTGACGCGCGCCACACGCTGTGCATTGTCCGGTTTTCGATCAGAAATCACTACTTTTACCTTCAGATCATCAAAATGCTAAGTCTGCTATCATCAAAATGGTAGTTTTCGGTAACAGTCAGTACTTCTCGATAAAATAACACCATTTATAATATATATATTGGAATATTTGACCCCCAACAACACAATGGATGTACCTTTAACCTTCAACATCAGATCAGCAGGAAGAGCAGCGGTCCAGACCTGGGACTTGTCCTCTGTGACTTGCACATCAACGCCGGTATCGACACCCGCCAGGATAGGTAAAACACGTGCAGGAGTCGATTCTGCATCGGCGATAAGTGATTCCCCCAGGCATGTCACTGAACTATGAACAATGAACTGTGAACTGTGAACTGTGAACTGTGAACATTAAAAAGAAACTTTGCTGTACCTAAAACTGTGATGTATAAATAGTGTACATACTGTTATTTTGCTATGTGTTAATGGAGTTTAAATGTTTCAATTTGTTCCACGTCACACAACATCCACTTTGTCCAATGCAGTTTAACTTCACTTCTGAGTGATGTAGGGTTGACAAACGCCTTTCCAACCTCAATATTGAAGTATTCCCTCTGTTCCTTGACTCTCAGTGCTCTGAATATCCTGTAGTTTGAAACCAGTACTTCTTCTTTTGTAATCCCCGTCTTGAGTATGGCTACATGCTATACTTTCTGAGGGCATCGTCATATGGGATTTTGTCAATACTACCATCTTCGACCTGACACGTCCATTCCGCGTTATTCCGTCCCTAACACAACTACTGCGCACATAGTCATTACGTCATATAATAAATTCATTGAGAACATTCACTACTTTAGTCATATTATTTTAACAAAATAGTATTCTTGAAATTCCATAGGCGTATGTCACAGAACTGTGCACTATATGAACTATGAACTGTGAACTGTGAACTGTAAACTGTGAACTATATGAACGATGGCCTGTGAATAGTGCACTATGAACTATGAACTGTGAACTGTGAACTGTGAACTATAAAAAGAAACTTTTCTGTACCTAAAACTGTGATGTGTAAATAGTGTACATACTGTTATTTTGCTATGTGTTAATGGAGTTAAATGTTTCAATTTGTTCCACGTCACACAACATCCACTTTGTCCAATGCAGTTTAACTTCACTTCTGAGTGATGTAGGGTTGACAAACGCCTTTCCAACCTCACTATTGAAGTATTCCCGCTGTTCCTTGACTCTGAGTGCACTGAATATCCTGTAGTTGGAAACCAGTACTTCTTCTTTTGTAACCCCCGTCTTGAGTATGGTTACATGCTATACTTTCTGAGGGCAAGAGGGAAGTATACCATGTCAACATCGGTATGTGTTTTTTTTAAAAAGTTAATACTACCATCTTCTTCAATACATCAGACACAGACTTGACACGTCCATTCCGCGTTATTCTGACCCGAACACAAATACTCAGCACATAGTCATTAAGTAATTTAATAAATTCAATAAGTACATTCACTACTTTAGTCAGATTATTTTAACAAATAGTACACTTGGTATTTGTATTGGTAAACCTTGAGCGGAAGCATGTCGTTACTATGGAAGACACATCAAATATCCTCGAGTGAAAAATCAAGTTAGTATGTCATCTTTATCATCAAGAATTAAAATTTGTTTCTCAATAAAAATAAACTTTTCTTGTGATATAAAAATTTATTCAATAACATATTTATCAATCTATTTCCATGAACTGATATTTTATTATTATACGTTTTTGGTTGCGTTTCCGAAAAGGAAATCTCCATTGTAAACAAAGTCAAAATGGACATTTAATAATAGGAGGGGCCTTGTTGCACTATGTTTAAGACTCAGGTGTCTGAATATTGGTATATCTTGAGCGGAAACGAGTCGTTACTATGGTATGACAAGATGCACAGGGACGGGTATCGCTGAGAAATGCCGCTCGAAAGACGTATAGTACCCGTACAGATCTATACTCTATTACTATATAAACTAAACATTCCCCTGTAGAAAGTTTGTGATATCTATATCGAGACTGGTACACATTTGAGGTTTACCAGTTTGCCAATTGACGTTTAAGATGTTTAACTTTCTCACAGAGGAAAAATAAACGCTCCATTGTTTCCATTTCATGATGTACATCGGTTGTCATGGCTAATTCCTTTATGTTTAAAACTGATTGATGTCAATGTTAATCCCTTTCCACTCACAATAAAGAACTAGCCCCCACTTCCCGATATTACAAAACAAACCTAAATCATAGTGTAGAGGGGCTGTAGCACGTTTTTTTTGCAAATTTTAGTTTATCAAATTTCCCATTCATAATGATAGTTTGTGTCATTTAAATTTACTTTAGAGGGTAAAACATCTTTATACACAAAATAATTATCCAAAGTGGTAATAACGGTGTTGCGTATAAAGCAAAAGTTAAATGGCGGCTATTTTATTGTGAACACATTTTATTATTTCGAATTACAAAAACGATTACCATTGCTTTACTTAGCCATGTAACTTTATTTTCCGAAGACAGAAAGGTGTTTTACTTTTGGTAAAATCATTTTTCAAATACATTTCATCGACTTATTTGAGCGAAAAAACGTGCTACTGTTCCTTTAAAGTAACGAATAGTTTTAAGTTCTTTAGTTCCAAACCAATGAAAACATTGATTCCTTGAAACAACCAATGAACCTTCACCAAAAGGTGTATCGTCCTAAAACAGTCTGTACTTTGTGAGTTTCTGTATTGGTGACTGTTCACTAAACAGTTGTGTCAGGATACAAGTGTCTGAAATGAATTATTTAGGAATTTAGCAAACAAATCTATCATTGTTTTGATTTTAAAAACATGATTTATCGATATTTTATTAAAAATGAGATCCAAAAAGCCCAAAACCAATGTGTAGTAAAGTCTCATATATCTAGAGTTGTCTCTACTCGCTCCAATGATAAAATAGAAGCTTTTTGTAAATACGTACACACGAATATGTGTTAAATTCTACCATGTCCGGAGAGGATTACCTGCTTTAAAAGACACTTTTAATAATCATGTTTGTTGACCCGAGGCACATCACACAATGATATAAGTATATAGATATACATTGCAAACGTAGGATGTATGTTTAACATGTAACACGATCTGATTACTCAGAATATGTTTACTGAGAATGTTGCGTATGGGCGTCTACTTACAATACGTGCCCGAGCAACCATAATGTGAACATTATACCCCATCGTTATACTGTCCAAACATTCACCCTCACCTTAATGTCGCCTTATATCTACAGTCCACCTTCGACTAGCCTTTCACCTGTTGCTCATTTCTTACGGAGCTCACTGGCGCCACTTGCCCAGGATCATGAAGTTCGACCAAGTTCTGTCCAATATCAAAGAATTTGGTCCTTACCAAAAGAGGCTGTACTTTCTGATATGTATTCCATCACTTTTTGGAGCTTTGCAGTCTTTTTCTGTGCTCTTCACTTTGGATATTCCAAGCCATAGGTAAGCTTCTGTCCTTGTAAACCGAACTTTTAATACCTCTAATACTTCATCGCGTAGTTTACAGAAGGCGCTCAGCCCACTGTAGCGTAAGAGAAAAAAATATATATATAACATCATACATGAAAAAGACATTGTAATCCTGCATACGTCCAAAGTACATCTGCATGTAAGATTGTGATATTTAGCACCACAATACCTGCAATAGTACAAATTCTTGTACTTTTGTTCGAGACTGATCCCTTGCTTGATTGGAACCCACACCCTCTGTGTTAGGCACCAGCCGCCAGCACGGCTAATACCAACAGCTATTCGGCTACTACGCAAATTGCGTTGATATAGTTGATATCAGAAGACACGAGGGTGAGATAATATTCTATTTATCATCCAAAATCATTCTTCATTAGTTTTTAATGAAATATTAACATATCTAAACACAAAACTGCCATTTGGCTCCAGTGCTGTGATATCATAGCATTGTGACGTCATCATGATTTTGACGTCATGGCATTGTGGTGTGATGTGTGATGCATTGTGATGATGCAAAATCATTGTGATGTCATGTAGCTGACGCCAACCGGGCATTGTTCAAAATCTACTGTCAAAACGATATCTCCTAGGAGATATTACTTGATCTCATACAAGCGATATCTCCTGTGGAACCCAGTTTTAAATGATAAATCAATGTTTCATTTGCTCATCATCTAAATTCAAAGTCATATACAGGTGAAATAGGGATTATTAAAAGTCGTGTCCAGTTGTAAATTCGCCCTCAGTGGAAGTCAGAATAACATTTTGCCTCACACCATCATTATCTGGACTTTGACAAAACTGCGGAAGCAAAAATGTTGTATTCGTAAACTTTCTCTTCCGCCAGTTTATAAACTTCTGTAAACAAGATTTTGAACATATGCAAAAACCCGTTTGCGGCCAAAAAAATATGTAGTCTTTCCGCTCAGTTAAAATTTATATGTCCTCACCTCAAAATCCGCAGTCTATTCATTGACTTCCATAGATATTCCGCCATGTCCACAATCTTGTCACTGACACTTCCCTCCCTTTCAACCTAAATTTTAACAGCTACAAAATACTTCGTCCACTCGCAGTTGAACACAACCGACTCCCTCACAGAAAGAAGATTTGCATAATATCCGCAGAACATCTTACAAAGCTGCAGTACAACACGGAACAATGCAGAATAATCACAGATGACTTGCGGTATACACAGCGTGTGCAGGATATTTGCGGTATGCGCGGAATACCTACGAACAAGTTGCGAAAGTATTCTGCGGTACGGACATGTTGCAACTACTTTCGGCGATTGTTTATTCTACTATGAATACTAGCGTGGTAAGCTTCTCTCTATTCATTCTTTTTGTGACAGCCGAGAGGAAAGAGTGCAAAGAGAGAGAGGTCCCCACACATAACCATCAGCCGAGAGGAAAGAGTGCCAAGAGAGAGAAGTCCCCACACATAACCATCAGCCGAGAGGAAAGAGTGCCAAGAGAGAGAAGTCCCCACACATAACCATCAGACGAGAGGAAAGAGTGCCAAGAGAGAGAGGTCCCCTCACATCCCTCACATAACCATCAGCCGAGAGGAAAGAGTGCCAAGATGGAGAGGTCCCCACACATAACCATCAGCCCAGAGGAAAGAGTGCCAAGAGAGAGAGGTCCCCACACATAACCATCAGCCCAGAGGAAAGAGTGCCAAGATGGAGAGGTCCCCACACATAACCATCAGCCTAGAGGAAAGAGTGCCAAGAGAGAGAGGTCCCCACACATAACCATCAACCGAGAGGAAAGTGTGCCAAGATGGAGAGGTCCCCACACATAACCAGAAGCAGATCTCTGAGGGGGATAGGATGATATATGGCAGCTTCACTTTCATCTGCCTACATACAAATTTATAATCGAAGTGCAAAGGCGGAATGTCATCTTTCTAGACCAAGATTGCTGCTGCTGCTGTTGAGTCAGATGCTTCCATCCCTACCAGATATCCTTCCTTGCCTTCCGCGTCGGCTTCCCATCCAAACAGAGGTGCCACCGGTCGACATGTAAATGTCAGTCATCACCAGCGTAACAACAACTATACCGATACCCACTTCAACTTATTTTCAAAGCAGTAGAAGGAAACATAAATCAGGTGGACGGCAGATGTCGTCAAATTACTTTCGGCAGGAGACTGAGGTACTGTCAGTCAGATGAAGATATTGCAGCTATTTGACGACTGCTCTACCAACACCCCTCCTCAACACCAGCAGGTAGACAAGTTTCCCAAGAAGATCGCAACAGCAGCCACTGCAGCCACAACAACCCAGGCAGTAACAACAACACTGAAACAGCATCAAACGTCCTACAGCCACCATCGTCACTGTGACCCAACCAGCTATCCGGTCCACCAACATCAGTGCAGGGGTAACAAGACTCACGGCGTGTTGCCCAACAGTGTCTTTAACCTTCAACATCAGTGCAGGGGTAACAAGACTCACGGCGTGTTGCCCAACAGTGTCTTTAACCTTCAACATCAGATCAGCAGGAAGAGCAGCGGTCCAAACCTGGGACTTGTCCTCTGTGACTTGCACATTAACGCCGGTATCGACACCCGCCAGGATAGGTAAAACACGTGCAGGAGTCGATTCTGCATCGGCGATAAGTGATTCCCCCAGGCATGTCACTGAACTATGAACAATGAACTGTGAACTGTGAACTGTGAACTGTGAACTGTGAACATTAAAAAGAAACTTTGCTGTACCTAAAACTGTGATGTATAAATAGTGTACATACTGTTATTTTGCTATGTGTTAATGGAGTTTAAATGTTTCAATTTGTTCCACGTCACACCACATCCACTTTGTCCAATGCAGTTTAACTTCACTTCTGAGTGATGTAGGGTTGACAAACGCCTTTCCAACCTCAATATTGAAGTATTCCCTCTGTTCCTTGACTCTCAGTGCTCTGAATATCCTGTAGTTTGAAACCAGTACTTCTTCTTTTGTAATCCCCGTCTTGAGTATGGCTACATGCTATACTTTCTGAGGGCATCGTCATATGGGATTTTGTCAATACTACCATCTTCGACCTGACACGTCCATTCCGCGTTATTCCGTCCCTAACACAACTACTGCGCACATAGTCATTACGTCATATAATAAATTCATTGAGAACATTCACTACTTTAGTCATATTATTTTAACAAAATAGTATTCTTGAAATTCCATAGGCGTAATTATATTATATTATATTATATTATATTATATTATATTATATTATATTATATTATATTATATTATATTATATTATATTATATTATTTAAAAAATCCTTCATGAATTTACATTTTCCAAATCCAGATGTTCACTGGGTGAGAACGACACATTCGCTGAGCAGAATTTCGACCATGCCCGCCTCGTCAATCTGACCATCCCATGGGAGATGTATAGAGGTCAACCTGTGAGGTCATCCTGTAGAAGGTTCAAGGATCCTCTCAGGGGAGATAACCAGACAGAAGGATGTGATAGATGGGTGTTTGACAAATCCGATTACGTGGCAACTCTGACTGAAAAGGTATATATACTGGTTGGGTTGATTTTATGAATTTAGATAGTTACCCAGTCAGCTAGATGAACGTGTATCACGGGGCAATTAATGTACATGTAAAACCATCACAAAAGAAACTGTTAAAGAGGGAATATAGAGGCCACACACGAAGAAGACATTAACAAACGATAAAGTAAACAAGCCATCCAACAAGTTGACAGGTTACGACCAAATAAACAAGTCAACAGTTTACGACCAAGTTAACAAGTCAACATTCTTTGACCAAGTTAAAAAGTCAACACTCTACGACCAAGTTAACAAGTTAACAGTTTACGACAAAGTTCATAAGTCAACAGTTTACGACCAAGTTAACAAGTCAACAGTTTATGACCAAGTGAACAAGTTAACACTCTACGTACAAGTTAACAAGTCAACATTTTACAACCAAGCTAACAGGTCAACAGTTTTCGACCAAGTTAACAAGTCAACAGTTTACGACCAAGTTAAGAAGTTAACACTCTACGAACAAGTTAACAACTCAACAGTTTACGATCAAGTTAACAAGTCAACAGTTTACGACTTAGTTAACAAGTTAACACTCTCGGACCAAGTTAACAAGTTAACAGTTCACGACAAAGTTCATACGTCAACAGTTTACGACCAAGTTAACAAGTCAACAGTTTATGACCAAGTGAACAAGTTAACACTCTACGTACAAGTTAACAAGTCAACATTTTACAACCAAGTTAACAGGTCAACAGTTTTCGACCAAGTTAACAAGTCAACAGTTTACGACCAAGTTAACAAGTTAACACTCTACGAACAGGTTAACAAGTCAACAGTTTACGATCAAGTTAACAAGTCAACAGTTTATGACTAAGTTAACAAGTTAACACTCTCCGACCCAGTTAACAAGTCAACAGTTTACGACCATGCTAACAAGTCAACAGTTTACGACCAAGTTAAAAAGTCAACAGTCTACGACCAAGTTAACAAGTTAACAGTTTACGACCAAGTTAACAAGTCAACAGTTTACGACCAAGTTAACAAGTTAACAGTTTACGACCAAGTTAACAAGTCAACAGTTTAGGACCAAGTAAACAAGTCAACAGTTTAGGACCACGTTAACAAGTCAATAGTTTATGACCAAGTTAACAAGTCAACAGTTTACGACCAAGTTAACAAGTCAACAGTTTACGACCAAGTTAACGGGTCAACAGTTTACGACCAAGTTAACAAGTCAACAGTCTACGACCAAGTTGACAAGTCAACAGTCTACGACCAAGTTAACAAGTCAACAGTTTACGACCAAGTTAACAAGTCAACAGTTTACGACCAAGTTAACAAGTTAACACTCTACGACCAAGTTAACAAGTCAACAGTTTAGGACCAAGTTAACAAGTTAACATTCAACGACCAAGTAAACAAGTCAACAGTTTACGACCAAGTTAACAAGTCAACAGTTTACGACCAAGTTAACAAGTTAACGCTCTACGACCAAGTAAACAAGTCAACAGTTTACGACCAAGTTAACAAGTCAACAGTTTACGACCAAGTTAACAACTCAACAGTTTACGACCACGTTAACAACTCAACAGTTTACGACCAAGTTAACAAGTTAACACTCTACGACCAAGTTAACAAGTCAACAGTTTACGACGAAGTTAACAGGTCAACAGTTTACGCCCAAGTTAACAGGGCAACAGTTTACGACCAAGTTAACAAGTCAACAGTTTACGACCAAGTTAACAAGTTAAAACTCTACGACCAAGTTAACAAGTTAACAGTTTACGACCAAGTTAACAGGACAACAGTTTACGACCAAGTTAACAGGGCAACAGTTTACGACCACGTTAACAGGGCAACAGTTTACGACCAAGTTAACAGGGCAACAGTTTACGACCAAGTTTAAAGGTCAACATTTTACGACCAAGTTAACAAGTCAACAGTTTACGACCAAGTTAACAAGTTAACACTCTACGACCAAGTTAACAAGTCAGCAGTTTACGAACAAGTTAACAAGTCAGTTTACGAACAAGTTAACAAGTCAATAGTTTATGACCAAGTTAACAAGTTAACACTATACGACCAAGTTAACAAGTCAACAGTTTACGAACAAGTTAACAAGTCAACAGTTTACGAACAAGTTAACAAGTCAATAGTTTATGACCAAGTTAACAAGTCAACAGTTTACGACCAAGTTAACCAGTCAACATGTCATGAACTTCTCGAGTATCTTAATATATACAGAAATAAACAAAGAGAAAATATATTGATTGATTAACAGAACTATTAAAGTACAAATAAAAAAACAAATGTTTAATTTGTTGTTTTGAAACAAATCGTTTTTCTTGACTTGCCCAGTTTCAGTTTACTTAAGACGTATAACCAAATGGAGGAAACACTGCCACCTGATTGGACGGTAAGTTGATGATGTTACTGCTTTATGCTTCCAGTTCAACATTGTCTGTGATGATCGGATACTGCGCTCTCATTCCAACATGGCCAGTTTTGCCGGAAGCCTGGGTGGAACCCTGATCATGGGAATCTTATCAGACTAGTACGTTATCATCATAACCTTTAGTACTCACTCACAATAACACACGTTTATTTCCTAATGTAACCTGATCTTGTCCAGAAACCGTTTTCAAAATCTCAGCATGTCGGATATTATTTTCATATAATATTTGGCATGCCTTCGTCTTGGATTTTGACATGCGTCTTTACTGTTAAGGTCGTCAAAATACCATACAGAGTTACATGTAGACCTTCATTTTAAGCTAGGTTGTCGACTTCCATATACAATAACGATGCCAAACGTTCATATAAATTTACGTTGTCGACTGTCATATAAAGTTACTATGTCGACTTTCATATACAATAACGATGCAAAAAGTTCATATAAATTTACGTTGTCGACTTTCATATAAAGTTACTTTGTCGACTTTCACATACAATAACGATGCCAAAAGTTCATATAATGTTACGTTGTCGACTTTCATATAAAGTTATGTTGTCGACTTTCACATACAATAACGATGCCAAAAGTTCATATAAATTTACGTTGTCGACTGTCATATAAAGTTACTATGTCGACTTTCATATACAATAACGATGCAAAAAGTTCATATAAATTTACGTTGTCGACTTTCATATAAAGTTACTTTGTCGACTTTCATATAAAGTTACTTTGTCGACTTTCACATACAATAACGATGCCAAAAGTTCATTTAATGTTACGTTGTCGACTTTCACATACAATAACGATGCCAAAAGTTCATTTAATGTTACGTTGTCGACTTTCATATAAAGTTACTTGTCAAAAGTTCATATACAGTTACGGTACCAAAAGTTCATATAAATTACGGTGCCAAAAGTTCATAAATAGTTACGTTGTCGAATTTCATATCAAGTTACACTGTTCATATAAATTCAGCATGTGAAGTGTTAAAGGGGAAGTAGCACGTTTTTTTCGCCCAATAAGTAGATCAAATGTATTTGAAAAATAATGTCACCAACAGTAAAACACCCTTCTCTCTTTGGAAAATCAAGTTAAAAAAATGAGTGTATATGATTTGGAAAAGCCATGGGAATCGTTTTTGTAATTCGAAATAATAAAATGTGTTCACATTGAAATGACCGCCATGCAATTTTTGCTTTATACGCAACACCGTTATTACCACTACGGATAATTGGTTTGTGTAATAAAATGTTGTACCCACTAAAGTTAATAAAAATGAAATAAACTATCATTATAAATGGGAAATTTGAAAAAAATAAAATTAGAAAAAAAACGTGCTACAGCCCCTTTAAGCTTACAAATATACAATTTGATTTAATTCAAGTTAAGGTCGGCATCTGTATTCCTCCCCCGCGTCAGGCACATTCAGACTTGATAACAGTGTTGGGTGTAACAAGAGTTCACATGTTAATAATCACATTGTGATGAATCGACAGTTTCGGACGACGCCCTATATTCCTATTCAACACCGTATGCAGTATTGGCGCCAACATAGGCGTGGCCTTCGCTCCGAATGTGTATGTGTACATCGTTCTACAACTGCTCTCCTCCTTCACAGGGATCGCCAGCTTCACCTCCTCGTTTGTCATGGGTAAGATGGACACTCACTGGGAGCTCAGACTATCTTACCTGGAATATACTCAGAATAGTTTAACTTGTTTGAAAATAATCCTTATGACATATTCTTAAGGAAACGCCTTTGACACTGTTCAAGGTTTGTGGAACATATGGTGAATCAACGTTCCAGTCAAGGGAAATTTCGCACCAATCTCTATCAGCGCAATGTAACTCTTGCTGCAGTTCGTTAGCTTTTCCATGCCAGCTTGTCAGCGTTCTGCACCTGAACGTGATAGACCAATCAGAAATCTTACATAACTACCTAGAGGGACCTTAAAGGTGCACTCCGGCATATTTTCCACTTTTAAACTAGAAGGTTTTCCTGCAATTATTTAACATGGATTTGTTCATTTCTACTATTCAGACACTTCCACGAAAAATGGCAAAAATTTGTCGAGGGGTTTTCGAGAAAATCACCGCTAAAATCTGTCATCTTAATTATGGAAACGTTTCCATAAATATGGCGGCTAAACCGGAAATGATTGACTCGCGTGTACACCACTTCCACCACCAACTCCTCACAGTGCAGTAAACAAACGTGTAGCGAAAGCACCGACGACAATCCGACGGAGCCTTCAGACAATCGACAGTCATATTAATAAAAGATCTACAGCGAGCAACCATCAAAGACACGAATATTTCCACGTTGCCGTAGGACCAACTTGAAGGACGGTCATTTTCTCCCAAACCTCGACGCATGTCAACTGTCACAGTGTCGGAGCACCAGTACTGTCGAGATACGCGACTGGAGTCGAGCAGCTGTCGAGAGGTGAGTGGGACGCTTTCACACTTTATTATTTTATCATAACTTGTGGATAATCAAATATATTTAGGTTTTGAAATGTGCACGTCAAGCCTAAGGTTTGTAGGAACACGTAAAGGTAAATAGTTTCAAATATAATTTCTTCTGTCCCAAATTCCATTGAACTGAACAACGTCGCCTCATGCGGCTGGCAGTGTTTACTTTTTCTCCGGTAATAAATATTCTTCAGACCAGATCGCAACTAAGTTTTGGTTTGCGCAAGTAGGCCTACAAATAAATCTAGGCCTAATTTACGCCTTGTAGACGTTTGAATCTATAGTAATTGTTAGTTTCAGGTCCCAATTTTCACTCTCAGCTCTCTGAGTCTCTCACTTCCGGAATAAGAATTTGTTTGGTCAATATTCTGTTTGCCAGTCAGTCTGTTAATTGAAAGAAAAAAATAATCTTGTAGATTTGTTTAATCCTCTTGTATTATGACCGTGAATAAAATCACTGTTTCATATTTGGAATGCAGTAAATTCCTGTAATGTAATTTAAACTATTTTCATGATTTCATTACTTGTCATTTGGCCTACTTCAACAACAAAAATAGATCATCTACCCTATTTCATATGATAGTAAAGTGTACTATCGTTATTATGTTACCTTTTTTAGAATTCATCAACTTGAATGTAATTCAGTTAGGTTTACATATTGCTTATAGTTGTCCACTGGCAACTATATATAAATAAATTTTTACAAAATGTGATGAACAAATAATTTCTGCTACTGAATAGACTGTACACCAAGGATGAATAGAATGGAGTGAGAGAAAAAAATATATAAATGAACACATAAAATGATTGAAATGTCCATGTCCATGTTAATTTTCCTGTTATGCTTATGCTGGAATTATTTTTGAAAAGGAAATAGCCATTAGTTTATTTACAAATGCTAACTGTAACCTGATTATTATTGAAGGCAGGCGATTATTTATTTAAAAAAGGGCTTAGACTCAGCAATTATTCAAGGCAGGTGATTATTCAAGGATTAATGGTACCTTGAATGTTTGTTTTTAATTAATTTAATTCATACACAATTCCCTCTTCCTAGGCCCTTTGTGTCAAACATAATTACTTCTGTTTGTGTTATATTTTGTCAATGACAAATACCAAATTATTAATAATAAACAGTTCTGAACCATAATTTTGTTGATTGATTAAAATATGAGAAATATGTGTAGTACCAATGGAAAAAGCAGGAAGATTTTAAATAGTGATTGAATGTCAAATTAAATAATAGTCAAATTCAATTACACTTCTTTGCTTTAAAGATTTTATACATTAATAATTGCATGCTGATTGTTTTTATTTCAGTGTGAAGCTGACTACTGCAGATGAGTCTATGAAAGCAGAAAATTCCAACTGCTTTTCAAAACTAGTGTGTACATGCAGAATGAGAAAAGAATTAGATATCTGGAACAAACCCATCATTCTGTAAGTACCGGTATTTATTTTTCAGTAATTATTATTAGGTATGTAGAAACCCAAAAACTGGAGTAAACAGGTGATAAATTTTACTGATAATTTGAAATATTCCATATTTCCTCTAATAAGTGCTGGGTCTCCAATAAGCGCGGGGCCTCTAATAAGCGCTGGGGGTTCAATGGTAGTTGAGCAAATAAGCGCCGGGTCTAAACCATTAGATTAATGCTTCCTTAGTAAACTTCTATCTTCCATTAAAGAAATAAGCGCCGGGTCTCTAATAAGCGCCGGGGGGGGGGGGGGGGGGGGGGGGGAGGTCAAGGAGTGCTGGAAAAAAAAGCGCCTGGGTTCTTATTAGAGGCAATACTGTATAGCAGTTATGTTGGGCCTGTGGTTTTTATTTTCACTAACCCAAAATAAAAAAAACACTAGCCCCATTGCATCATTTTGTACAACTTCCCAATGCTAGGCAATGTAGGCATAACTCTTGCCAGTCTCCATTACTGGCTGATTTAGGCCTTGCAGTATTTCCTTAAGAAATCTGTGTTTAGAAATCCAGGCCCGCTATGCATTTCTGGTGCAGCGACTCACTATTTTGACACAACAAAGCGAGGGAAATACCGCAAGGGATAAATCAGCCAGTAATGCAGACTGGCAAGAGTTATTCCTTGCGTTTGGAAGTTGCATTTAGTATTACAATTTATAATTACCAACATAAACCTTTAAGAGACATTTATTAAATCATAATAATGATTCACTCTTTCACATTCAGAAGTAAATTTGACACTAGTCCTTTGGTCTGAGACTAATATTGTAACCTTGGGCTAACACAAGTTGAGAATTGGTAGCCCTGTGAGCTTGTAAAACTCCTTGATCACTGTGGAGTATTCATACTATGAGTTTTCAATCTTAAAAATAACTAGAAATATGTGCATGTGATGCACTGTGATGTCCCCTGCTCCAACTTTCAATCCAATCTAGTCATATTACCCTTATTGTTCACTTATGTTAAGCACTAAATTCAATACTGCATTAATGGACTTCTTCTCCAGAACCAATTACTCCAGAGAGCTGAAATGTTATGTGCAGACTTCTTGGCCTATGGAGATTCTAAATTGTAGATTTCGTGACCCCAGTTCCACATTGTCTAGAGAGCTGAAATGTTGTGTACACATTCCTTAGACAATGGATATTCTAAATATAAAATCCTATTCTTATTTTCCAGTATGAAAAGCTCTAGAACAAGCTGAGAACAATTTATTTGCAATCAATACATATCCTGATGAGTTACAGAGCCCATGGCTGTATTTTTAGCTCATCAGTTCTGCTATGTAATCGTGCTCCATGACTGTGTAAAAATAAGAGCCTTTAATACAGTCTAGATCTTTATTCAGCAAGTCTAGATAAACTGAATACACAAACTGGTAGTATTGAAAAATATGTAATCATAAGGATGAAGATACAATAATTAAAAAAATTCCATAGACTGAATTTTAGTCTAAGGTCTATGATAAATGTTCATTGGGTTTTGGTCAGGTTTTTGTGAATGATTTTTCTACTCATAATTAGGATTCATTAATTCAGTATACTAGGGCTGGGACGGGTAACCCGGATACCCGGGACGGGTTGGAACTGAGTAGGACCCGGGTTACCGGGTACCCATCACATTACCCGGACCCGTTTTTATCATGTGACTAATCATAAGACAGTTTAATTTGCTATTCTTTCAATTCAAGATTACAATGTAATTGAAGATTCTAACATAATATTAAAATGATCTATTGTCATACATAATAAATTTGATTGAAATAGCCATGGGTCTCTATGCTAGGCTTCTAGCCTCATATTCCAGCCAACCAGTTGAATAAAGTAGTACAAAATCTTACAATTAGATGTTGGAGATCGACAAAACGGGTATCCGGGTAGGGTAGGGTAACAGATGGTCGGGTACCCGGGTAGGAAATATCTACCCGTCCCAGCCCTACAGTATACTCACTTGAGAAGGGATTTGTATTGTTTCTCTCCAATTTTTTTTAATTTAATTACTTTTTTAATTTCAATCTTATCATCAATATGGAATTGTGATACATGGACAATACATTTTATAAAATATAAAAATAGAGCCATGGGCTCTCTAGCTCATCAGGGTTTCATTGATTTACTATCTAAAGTTGAATATTTAAGTTATTTAAGTTATTGTTTACAAGCAAAAGATAGGTTCTTAGATCATAACCACTGTGACCCCATTTGGGGTCACGGGTCACATAATCTACAATTTAAAATCCCCATTTGCCAAGGAGTCTGCACACAACTTTTCAGCTTCTCAGCTGGAGAAGAAGATGAAAAAAGGTTTTTAAGGATGTGACCCCGGTGACCCACTTTGGGGTTACGGGGTCACTTAATCTACAATTTAGAATCCCCATTGGCCAAGGAGTCTGCACACAACTTTTCAGCTCTCTAGACCTTTTGGAACTGGAGAAGAAGATGAAAATAGGTTTTTAAGGATGTGACCCGGTGACCCCATTTGGGGTCACGGGGTCACGAAATCTACAATTTAGAATCCCCATTGGCCAAGGAGTCTGCACATAAAATTTCAGCTCTGTGGAGTCATTGGTTCTGGAGAAGAAGTCAAAAAAGCGAAAAGTTTACGGATGGACGGACGCCAGACACCATGCCATGCCATAAGCTCATCGGGCCTTTCAGGCCTGATGAGCTAAAAATTAGTGTATAGTCATGTTTTTGATATGCACTGACAATTTCAAGGCTAGGGGTTGTGCATTATATTGAGAACAATCATCAAACAATATAATCCCTGATGAGCAACAGAGCCCATGGCCCTATTTTCTTACTTCCTGTCCAGAACCAGTGACTCAAGAGAGCTGACTTTTATATGTACAGACTCTTTGGCGTATGGGGCTCTAGTTAGAGCCGATGCTTGCAGGTTTCAGCGCAATGCATAGCCACCATGGCGTTGCAGGCTTTCTCCCTGCCTTAATACTAGTATCCATGATAAAAGTGAAATATTCTTGAAAGCGGTGTTAACACCCAAATCAATTCTAAATTTTGAAGTTAGTTTACTTTATTATGACCCCACCAACTGTATTTTTTTTTTTTTAAATTAGAAAACTAGTTTATATTCTGTTTAAGATTCCAAATATGTTCTATAACATTGGACATATTATTCAGCAAAGTAAAACAGTATGCCAGTTGCAGGGTATACCCCAACTTCCAAACGCAAGGCATAACTCTTGCCAGTCTGCATTACTGGCTGATTTAAGCCTGGTGGTATTTCCCTTGCTTTGTTTTGCCTAGATAGTGAATCGCTGCACCAGAAATGCATAGTGGGCCTGGATTTCTAAGCACAGATTTCTTAAGGAAATAGTGCAAGGCCTAAATCAGCCAGTAATGGAGACTGGCAAGAATTATGCCTTGCATTGGGAAGTTGGGTATACCCGGGATAATGGGATATATCTTAACCGTGATGGTTGCTTGTTAATAATTGACATAATGAACATTTAGAACTGAATTGTACAATATTGATGTTTAAATATTTTCTTATGTTTCAGTTATCCATGGATGAAGCACCAGTAACTTGGCATCTTACATTGATCTGCAATCCATTCTAAGAATATTATCAACATCAGAAGCTCCTAGTCAATGATGGCTTCATTAATAATAATAATAGGATCCGATACTTCTACCGGCTGAACTCTTCACCACTTAGGGACATGCTCATACTGCACACACATTATTACCCTGATGTAAAGACCAACATTGTTCTTTTTTCAAACTCAAGTCACTGAAAGTCAATTTTTCCTGAAGTCACTGGCTAATTTAAATTGCTTCAGTTTGTTAATTTTTCTGTGCTAGTGTAGGAGCATACATAGAAAAGTTGATAAAATGCAGCATGACCTAAAATTTGTCAATGATAGACTTGGAAGTTGACTTGGAGCATGCAACCTAGCTGCCAATTAAAGTGCTTGAACTTATGTTACATTGCCTTAACTTTCATACCAGGTACCCAATTGTACTGCTGGGTGAATAAACCATTGTTCCCGCTCATGAATATCAGTGTGTTTGATAAATGTACAAGCTTGATGTGTGGGGTCTAGATATGGACACCACATTATGACACTTTGCTTTCATTCAACACCAAATTGCAGAGGGGATGATTTTTATGGAGTTCTGTCCCTTTAATCTATTATTTAACATCAGTCATAATTCCAGCTTTTTACACTGCTAACAGCAGTTTCTGGGAAACTGATAGGCATGCATGCTCACTTTTGTCAACACCACTAACATATTAATCCAGTGAATAAAAAAAACATCACTTCAGTTCAATCATAATATTTATTTGTTATTGTTAATACAAAATTCTCAACCTCTCCACATCATCAGCCTCTTACAGCCAAATGTCTTCACCTGCCCTCTTCTAGTCAACTGCTGTAACAAGCTGGACCCGCCCCTCTATTCATTGCTCCTTCCGGAGTGTCTTTCTCTGCTTCCTTCTGCAAAATCAATTTTAACTTTATTTTTAACAAGTCATTAAAAAATACATGACTTAATTGATGCAAGCATTTAATATAAAAGTATGTTTTCATTGAATCTAGTCAATAGCAAATGACAGATGATCAGATAGTATATCACAACATAATACTTGCACCAATTTAGATAAAAAAAAATTGCTTTTAGTTAATAATTATTAAGTTTTACCCCTTTGGTAGCCTATCTAATTGGATTTATTTTCAGTATTTCCAAAGAAAAGAGAAACGTAGTTATTAATCAAGAATGTGCTGGTAATTCAAAACAAAGGAACAGTTATTACCGTAAATCCTTGAATAATCGGGTAGATTTTAAGTTGTAAATATATTGTAAATAAAGCTCTTGCCGTGAGGTTGAAAGTCACATAACTATGCCGGAATTATTTCTAAAAAGGAGACTATAGCCGGAGACTACCATGCACTAGTTTGTTTACATTTGCTAAATTTAACTCGGCATGCAATTATGTATATCAACGAGGAATTTATCATATAGACCGGGCGATTATTCAAGGATTTACGGTATTCGGTTGACAAGGTGGCGAAGTTGAAGAGACTTCGTAGATCCATAATAAATTTTGCATTCATTTTACACGACGAAGACTCGTACCGGTAGTGTGATGGTACAATTTTACCTTACCGATGTCTTACATAAACTGAAAACAGTATTGTCTTATAAAAGTCATTGTTCAACGAATCAACAGCTGATTCAGCGATTGCGATTCGTAATGCGCGGAACAGTGAACTACAGATGACCGAACTTCGAACTTGAATTATTATTACGAACATATATATTCTCAACATGACATATTTGAAATGTTCAATGCGTATTCACTTGTACATCAATCAATATATACACCACATGTACCCATGGAAAACAATATTACGTCCACATACCATGAAAGTTTTCTCAGTCGCTTGAGTGGCCATACCGACCTCCATGATCCATCGTGTTGTCGTGTTACACGCGAGTACCGGAAGTCACGTGACGACTTACTGTTATTGCGTACCACTAAACTTCACACAAAAAAACGTTTTTCAAATATAACTTAAAATTTAATTTTTTATTATTTTTTAAATTTTAACCAATAGGTAATGTATATTGTTAACGTTTCAGAACAGCTAAGAGTGAAAAAGGTCAAAAATTTGCCGGAGTGCACCTTTAAAGGATAGATGTAATATATATAACATATGGTGAAAAATTAATTTGACAATTGCTCGATTTTAAATTTCTGAAATCGGTCCAAAAATAACTTATATACGGCTTTTTAAAACACCGCCTAATTTAGCCCCGACGACCATAATGAAAGTCTGCGGGGTGTGGCTCCTGAAGGGATGACTTCTGTGACGTCACTGGAGTAATCTCATTATCGGCGATAGTCATAATTCAACGTAATTTCGCAACATTTTGATTGTTAATTTCACAAAGAAATCTTCAATAAACCAACTTAATTTCCCATATATCGAATGTTTAGATATCCAACTAGGTAATTCCGCAGATGACAACTACATAATTATGGCATAACAATTTTTTTGGCGATGTAATACACCTCATAAATTCATTTCGCGGCAGTGATAATCATCATTAATTAATTAACGAGGCTAGGCGGAGTAGCTGTCTTGCCGGCCCCGTCTGTCGTTTATCAAAGTCACGCCTCACTGAGCATTTTCAAAATGAATAGCCCCACTAATTGCGGCAGTGTTAAAATGGGTGAATTAAAATCGTCTTAATAATCAATCGCAAGTGTATATTGTCTCGATTTTATGCTCAATTGATTCCGATATACAATATACGTAGAGGTTATCATCTGTCATTCTTGAGAAAAATGCATTTCATCAGATCGTTAACCATCATGGCATTTGCTTTCCTTCGGCTGGCCCATTGTGATTATTATGCGAATGATACGACGACGTCAAAAAGCTGGAGCAAGGGAGGTATACGTAAATGGCCATTACTTATAGTCGCCACCAGTGAGGTGATGCACACAAGATACGAGTTGTCACATATTACAGCTAGCACGGCTTACATTAGTCAAGTTCACGATGGAAACTGGCGGAGTTCAGCCTTGCTGGGAAAGTTCCAAGGACAAATGATAGGTTCAGTTATGGTTGGCGTGGTTTATTTAACCAAGGTGTCTGTAAGTAACCTTCATACCTTACGTGTATGTATCCATTTTGTGTGATTGGCGATTTATTGCTTACGTACTATAAAACAGAGACAATAACATATCGTTTATAGTCTCTGTATAAAAGGAAGACAATAAATGATTGATATTACTGCGGGGAGTTGTTCAGTATACTCCTTCAAATATGTCCGTCGTGTATACCCGAGTTGGCCCGGTGACAGGTGACGGCCACTATGTGGTTCGTGGTGTAGTGGAGCTTGCGGGGATGTTAGGTATTGGATACAGATTTCGTAACACTCGAAACAACCACTGAACGTCAATATCATGTACAACATCAAAGGATTAACTTAGTCTCATTCATCAATTACTTCTTAGACCAAATATTTGTGACGCGGAGTCATGGAATGATATTTGTAGAAATCGCCGAGCGCAAGTGCGCTGGGGTAGTGAATGTCATAGAAAAAGTATTTAACACCTATTCTTTATTTATTTAATACTTAAAAGCTACAGGCCTATAGTACATTTAGTGGAGACAATATTTACACATGTGTACAATACATGTAACAGCATAACACATCACTTCACTTGCATATCTGTCATTTGACCTCTATTCATGTTACATATAATATCTAGCATATCATTTCATTATATTTTCATATCATATACATCACATTCGAACATATGTTACATTATTTCATTAAATCATGTCTGTTCAATGAGGAATAGTAAATGAACATAGAAATGTTTTGTAGAATATTACTATTTGTGTTCGATAGCTGGGCAGAAAGTTTCATAATATTTGGGTATTTATGATAATATGTTTGTAGATATTTTTCTCTAAGATGTGAATACACAGGACATATAAGTAAAAATTTGTATTCATCTTCCATTACATCTAAGCGACAAAGCTTACAGATTCTTTCTTCGCGAGTATTTTTATATAGCGCCCTGTCTCAACACAAAGGTCGTGAGATGAACATCTAAAACGTGAAAGAGCAATTCGAATTTTGTTAACAGTAACCTTTGATAAGTAATCTTCCTTGATTATTTCAGATTTAATAATTTTGTAATAGAAACACTTGTTTGTTAGGGTCATTGATGCTGTCCATTTCTGCATATAAATATCTTTTAATCTCTGGGTTAATGAAAGTACAAAAGTCGATTTTGAATACACATTTTGGTTGTTCCAAGAATGACCAAAACCGCAATTGAAAAGTAGTTTTCTTACACCAGTCACCTAGTTTGTTTTACCATTTTTTATCATAAACTAACATCATGTTATAAACTTTTTTTGGTATCCTGTCTGGGGGCATGTCAATAAGTCTCAGCCAATATTAAATAACTTTCATATTCGAATATATATAAATAGGAAATCTTCCACATCATCCATACACCATCAGACTAGATGTGTTTATCTTTAAACCCAAATACTTTTTGCATATATATAAATGAACCTTTTCTATTGCATCAAAGTGGTGTACGCCCCATACGTCTGATCCATATAATAGAATTGGGAGTGTCTGTACATCAAATATTTAAAAGATTGGTATGATTCTTAAATATGCACATAAATACTTTCTTTGCTCGTATAGCAGCTTGATGTGAATGTTTATTCCATGATAGGTTTCTGCTGAAGTGGACACCGAAATATTTATAAAATCCTGTAGCTTCTATTTCTCCTTTAATGTACCAATTTTCATTACTTGATAACTTGCATCCATTTTTAAATACAAGAACTTTTGTTTTTATTCATGTTTACTGTCAACTTCCATTATCACAGTAACAATCAAGTTCATTAATTTGACTCTGTAATCCTTTGATTGTTGACGAGAAAAGGATAATATCATCTGCAAACAATAGTAAAAATATCTGAGTAATATCCGGATGAAGCTGAGTTCCTTAATCACAGTTGGTGTTTATTTGTGCAGCTAATTCATTTATGAAAAATGTAAAGGGAAATGGGCTTAAGAAACACCCTTGTCTTACTCCTAGCTGACTAATAAAGGTTTGTGAAGTCTCGTTATTATTACGTAAACATACCTTTACGTCAACACCTAGTATTTACCTGTTTCGGTTTGTGATCAAATTTGTCATGGAATCTCAAACACACAAAACTAGAATGTCCGAAGTGTACCCATATCTTGCCTGAATTTTCCCGGGCCCTGTTCATGCATTTTCTGGATAACCGACAACTGTCATTCTAACTTATTTAAAAGCTATAATTTCTTACATTTTACATTTTGACCAAACAACCAAAATCCATCTATACGATACTATTTTGTACAAAGTCTTATTCATGAAATCCTGGATATAGAAGTCGATCCTTGCAGCTACGGAGCTGACTGGCCCGTCTAAGCGGGTATTCGTGGGCATCGTGATCGAGTTCTTCTGGTGCGCTGGTCTCTTCCTCTTGGGTCTCATCGCCTTCTTCGTGCGGGACTGGCAGATCCTCCAGCTCATCATCTCCGTCCCGAGAGTCGGCTTCCTCGGCTTCTTCTGGTACGTCTTGTTCTCCTCGCCTCTCCTTTATATTAGGACATATTCTCCTCGCCTCTCCTTTAGGACATATTGTCCTTGCTGTCCTTAAGGACATATTGTCCTCGGCTCTCCTTTAGGACTTATTCTCCTCGCCTCTCCTTTAGGACATATTCTCCTTGCTGTCCTTTAGGACATATTGTCCTTGCTGTCCTTTAGGACATATTGTCCTTGCTGTCCTTAAGGACATATTCTCCTTGCTCTCCTTTAGGAGTTATTCTCCTCGCCTCTCCTTTAGAACATATTCTCCATGCTGTCCTTCAGGACATTTTCTCCATGCAGTCCTTTAGGAAATATTCTCCTTGGCTTTCCTTTAGGACATATTCTACTGGCTGTCCTTTAGGACATATTCTCCTCGCCTCTCCTTTATATTTGGACATATTCTCCTCGCCTCTTCTTTAGGACATATTCCCCTTGCCGTCCTTTAAGACATATTCCCCTTGCCGTCCTTTAGGACATTTTCTCCATGCTGTCCTTTAGGACATATTCTCCTTGCTGCATATTAGGACATATTCTCCTCGCCTCTCCTTTATATTTGGACATATTCTCCTCGCCTCTTCTTTAGGACATATTCTTTTTGCGTCCTTTAGGACATATTCTCCTTGCCGTCCATTAGGACATATTCTCCTTGCTGTCCATTAGGACATATTCTCCTCGCCTCTCCTTTAGGACATATTCTCCTTGCCGTCCATTAGGACATATTCTCCTTGCTGTCCATTAGGACATATTCTCCTCGCCTCTCCTTTAGGACATATTATCCTTGCTGTCCTATTGACATACTCTCCTTGCTATCCTTGAGGACATATTCTCCTCGCCTCTTCTTAAGGACATATTCTCCTTGCCGTCCATTAGGACATATTCTCCTTGCTGTCCATTAGGACATATTCTCCTCGCCTCTTCTTTAGGACATGTTCTCCTTGCGTCCGTTAGGACATATTCCCCTTGCCGTCCTTTAGGACATATTCTCCTTGCTCTCCTTTAGGACATATTCTCCTTGCCGTCCATTAGGACATATTCCCCTTGCCGTCCTTTAGGACATATTCCCCTTGCCGTCCTTTAGGACATATTCTCCTTGCTGTTCTTTAGGACATATTCTCCTCGCCTCTCCTTTATATTTGGACATATTCTCCTCGCCTCTTCTTAAGGACATATTCTCCTTGCCGTCCATTAGGAGATATTCTCCTTGCTGTCCATTAGGACATATTCTCCTCGCCTCTCCTTTAGGACATATTCTCCTTGCTGTCCTTAGGACATATTCTCCTCGCCTCTCCTTTATATTAGGACATATTCTCCTCGCCTCTTCTTGAGGACATGTTCCCCCTTGCCTCTTCTTTAGGCCATATTCTCCTTGCTCTCCTTGAGGACATATTCTCCTCGCCTCTCCTTTATATTAGGACATATTCTCCCCGCCTCTTCTTGAGGACATGTTCCCCCTTGCCTCTTCTTTAGGCCATATTCTCCTTGCTGTCTTTTAGGACATATTCTCCATGCTATCCTATAGGACATTCTCCTCGCCTCTCCTTGAGGACATATTGTCCTCGCCTCTCCTTTAGGACATATTCTTATCGCTTCTCCTTTAAGACATATTCTCCTCGCCTCTCCTTGAGGACACATTCTCCTTGCTGTCCTTTAGGACATATTCTACTCGGCTGTCCTCTATATGAGGACATATTCTCCTCGCCTCTTCTTTAGGACCTATTCTCCTCGCCTCTCCTTTAGTACATATTCTCCTCGCCTCTCGTTTAAGACATATTCTCCTCGCCTCTCCTTTAGGACATAATCTCCTCGCCTCTCCTTTATATTAGGACATATCCTCCCCGCCTCTCGTTTAAGACATATTCTCCTCGCCTCTCCTTCAGGACATATTCTGCTCGCCTCTCCTTTATATTAGGACATATTCTGCTCGCCTCTCCTTCAGGACATATTCTCCTTGCTGTCCTTTAGGACATATTCTGCCTCTCCTTTATGGCATATACTTCTCGCTCCTCAGTTTGTCATATGAACACTCAACGCCATCATTTCGGCCATATGAAATAAATAACTGACAAATGCGTGACTCACCGAGAGCTGTTATGCTTTTCCGTGGGTTTGTAGAGAAAAGTGTGATAAATTTTCAGTCAAATCAATGACTTTAATATAATTTCTCTTTATAATTTATTGTACTTACTTGGTTTAACACTTTAACAGCAATTGAAGTGGGAAGATTGGACTAGATAAAATGTTACAAACGTATCTGTACAGGATACTGCCCGAGTCTCCACGATGGCTGATATCACGTGGTCGGATCTCGGAGGCCAGGACCGTCATCAAGAAGATCGCCTCCGTTAACGGCGTTGACATCAGTGACGAGATGTTGGAGAAGGTCACAGTGGACGAGGAGCAGAAGAAGGTCAAGGTCACCCAAATGTTCACCAGCCGCTCCCTGCTGTTCATGACCCTCGTCATCTTCTTCAACTGGTGTGTTCAACATGTCTGCTGCCTTTAGCTGCATCATCGCTCAATTGTAATCTGTTGATATCATTCAGGCTCCAGCTTATACCAAGTATATAATTCAGATAGCGAACAATTGTAATCTGTTGATATCATTCAGGCTCCAGCTAATACCAATTATATAATTCAGAAAGCGAACAATTGTAATCTGTTGATATCATTCAGGCTCCAGCTAATACCAATTATATAATTCAGATAGCGAACAATTGTAATCTGTTGATATCATTCAGGCTCCAGCTAATACCAATTATATAATTCAGATAGCGAACAATTGTAATCTGTTGATATCATTCAGGCTCCAGCTAATACCAATTATATAATTCAGATAGCGAACAATTGTAATCTGTTGATATCATTCAGGCTCCAGCTAATACCAATTATATAATTCAGATAGTGAACAATTGTAATCTGTTGATATCATTCAGGCTCCAGCTAATACCAATTATATAATTCAGATAGTGAACAATTGTAACGTTGTTGTTTATCGGGTCACAATACCTACAAAAATAAAATTTTCGGGGCGAGTCCCTTGCGGGATTTCAACTCACATCTTCATATCAGACAACAATCGCCAGCGCTGACTGTCTCAACAGCTCATCCACTCGGCCACCGGGACTCATTGCAGATTGTGTGATCCCAAATAACAGAACTATATGGGAAACCAGGAAATTGGCGCAATTCGTGTTGATTCTTAAAACATGTAATCGATAAGCACTTTGAAAGTGGCAGTGAACACTGCTTTATCTGGGGTCACACTATCTGGTCCCGAAAAACAAGTACCTGGATTTATAAATTGTATGCTTCTAAATATATCAACGTTATATTGGTATGCGATTTAATGCTTTTAAATTACTATTTGGTAGTCCCGTAACCAATAACTATCCATTTTGAATGCAATATTCTTTTGTTTTGAATGCAACTAATAACATTGCAAGGATCTACCATTTTAAAATGCTCACCTTTGTCAATGTGTGGAAACACGTGACATTTCCTGTAACCAAATGGTAGCACCAGGAATCTGAAAGCAATTCCAAATGGGTTCATCCAATAAACATTGGCAGAAGTCGACGCAATGTACTTAATCGTAGTGTGAAATGAGAGAACTATCCCGAATCTATTCTCATCTCGTCTTGGATTAAATAACTTTTGGAATGCGTCTGTACTCCAGGTTCGTCGTCAGCATGGTGTATTACGGACTCGGCCTGAACGTCCAGAACTTGAGCGGAGACATCTACATCAACTTCACCATCGCCAACATCATGGAGTTCTTCTCCTACTTGGCTTGCATTCTTCTGCTGGATCGACTCGGCCGGAAGATGCTTCACTGCGCATGTATGTTGGTGGGTGGGGTCGCGTGCCTCGCCACCATGTTTCCGGTTTTGTATGGAACCTCGGGTACGTGTACCTTGAATGATCTTATGTTGTCAACAGGATTTGTAATATGGGAAGAGTAATGTCAAGAGATTGTATTTGGCATGTTTTCTTCCACAGGTGTGACATCGATACAACGGATGCACGAAGAACAATGGTGATAAACGCTGCTCTGCTTAATTAATATCTGTTTTGTTCTCCGACATCAAATCATGTTTTATCAGTAAAACTTGTGGTTGATTTATATCCAACCTGGAGCATATGTTCAACCATTGACAAACACTTTGTAATTACAAAGTACTAAGATAACAATAGCATTATACCCCACTTCCGGTCTCGTTGCTATGGTTTCTTATGTTATAAGTGTAGGTGTATTAGCCTATACATCTACACTTCTTCTGATATACCTATACTCTTTCTGATATACCTACACTTTTCTAATATATCTACACTTTTTAACAACTGAGAAACAATGGAGTAAATTTCCAAATCTAAGTGATGATACTTTATAAAATGTCAGAGTATAAATGAACATATAAGGCACCTGGGGTCGAACCCGTGTCCTGTTGATTTCTGACCGAACGACCTTACCATTACACTACTAAGCCAGTTGAAACTTTGAACATTTGTTCATGACCAAATGAATAAGGTTCTTTTTTGCGTGAAATAATATCACAATTGCATGTATTTCTTTTTATATAAGAATGTAATTTAATTTTGGGTGCAAAATGTCTTTCCATACTGAAAGTTGTTTCTGTTTTCTCTAAACTTTGGCCACGTTGACATTAGCCATGCAGTTTATAGCGTTAGCTGTACATTTCAGCAAGATGCACGTGCATCTGCGTTGACAATACCGTCATTGGGCCATATCAATTAGATTTCGAGCCCCAAACATGGGTAATCATACAACGCAGCACGGGCTGCATTGTCACAGATGAGGCCGTATTTGGGTTGTGCGTTTCATGCACAAGCTTGTTTACAGCTGTGTTTGTTTAGAAATATTATGAAATAGTATGCGCTTACACTCGACCGTAAGGTCGTAAGGCTCCGCCTCGTAAGGGCCCCACGGGGAAAAGTGTAGGGTATCATTCGATACACTCGGAAAAAGTATGGGTATATCTCTCACTTGTTTCTCTGGCGTTTAGGTAAGTTTGCATTTTTTCAAGACTTATACACCACTTCCGGTCTCGTTGCCATGGTTTCTTTTGTTACAACAGTAGGTGAACTAGCCGATACCGTAGGTGTTTTTTTGATATACCTACACTTGTTTGATACACCTACAATTTTAATTCAAATTACTTTCTAAACACATTTTACACAATAATATCTATACACGATTTAAATCGAAGTCAAGATACTCTACAAAATGTTGCATGTTTCAATCGAACCTTGGATCGAACCAGTGACCTCTATCTTTCCTGCCCAGAGGTCTACCCACCCAGCCATGAGGGCAGATGAAAATTGATAATATTTTTCTTGACCAATTGATTAAGGTTTGTATACTGCCTGAAATAATATGTGTGGTTTGTGTATTTGTTTATGAATGTCATTGGTAAGTATTTTGGGGATGCAAACTGTCTTACACATATTTAATTTAGTTTGTTTATTCTCAAAACTCAGGTCATGTGACATTTGCCATTAGCTCTGTTGTGAAGCTAGTATATTTCAGCGAGATGCACGGGCGATCGTGATCCGTGCATGATGCGCATGCTTTTTCTGAAGCGCGCTGACAGTTTAGTATGTGAGGGTCTTAACCACTGAGTTTATATAACAAAAAATCAAAGTTAATAAAAGTTTCATTTTTCTGTTATTTTCAGAATAAAAATGTTTTTGCAAAAGAAACTCGACAGGAGTGGAGTATAAGTCAGATGTACCGACTCTTTCCTCGGTGCATTGGCTGATACACCTATTGTTTTCAAGAATCGTGGAGCCTCCTCGGCTGACGCCTCGGAGGCCCCACGATTCTTGAAATCAATAGGTGTATCAGCCAATGCCCTCGGAAAAGAGTGGGTACATCTAATACTTATTTATTACATTTGCTTTTGTAAATGAAGAATATCAAGTAGTATAGTATGACTTTGTAGCGAGTGGTTCTTTTATATAACTCTCTTGGCATTAACCTTGGTTGTGATGTGTTAAACAACTTGCACACGTGATAACATGTTTATTACTTCAGCCTTGGCGGTTATGTGATAACCAAGCTACACAGTACACATGTAGCCTTCTACAAAAGAACACTGTCACAAGCCTTAAACATGTGTCAATAGATAATGTTATGGAAGTAGAAATTGAATCTATTTTTCGAAAACCTAAGTCCTGGTCATATCTGCATGCATAATTTCATCTAATATTGCAGCTGAGCCTCTTAACTGGGTCACGGTTCTCATGTTGCAGCTGTTAACTGGGTCACGGTTCTCATGTTGCAGCTGTTAACTGGGTCACTGTTCTCTTGTTGCAGCTGTCAACTGGGTCACGGTTCTCATGTTGCAGCTGTTAACTGGGTCACTGTTCTCTTGTTGCAGCTGTTAACTGGGTCACTGTTCTCTTGTTGCAGCTGTTAACTGGGTCACGGTTCTCATGTTGCAGCTGTTAACTGGGTCACTGTTCTCTTGTTGCAGCTGTTAACTGGGTCACGGTTCTCATGTTGCAGCTGTTAACTGGGTCACGGTTCTCCTGTTGCAGCTGTTAACTGGGTCACGGTTCTCTTGTTGTAGCTGTTAACTGGGTCACGGTTCTCTTGTTGCAGCTGTTAACTGGGTCACGGTTCTCATGTTGCAGCTGTTAACTTGGTCACTGTTCTCCTGTTGCATCTGTTAACTGGGTCAAGGTTCTCTTGTTGCAGCCGTTAACTGGGTCACGGTTTCTCTCGTTGCAGCTGTTAACTTGGTCACTGTTCTCTTGTTGCAGCCGTTAACTGGGTCACGGTTCTCTTGTTGCAGCTGTTAACTGGGTCACTGTTCTCTTGTCGATGGTCGGCAAGTTCGGCGCATCGGGAGCTTTCGCCATTGTCTACGTCTACACGGCAGAGTTGTTCCCTACAATCGTACGAAACTCCGGTGTGGGTGTCAGCTCCTTCTGTGCTCGGGTTGGCGGTATGGTGTCTCCGTATATAGCAGACCTGGTATGATTGTTTCACCTTCCATCTTGAATCATCATCATCATCATCATCATAGACCCTAACCCTCCGTATATAGCAGACCAGGTATGATTGTCTCACCTTCCATCTTAAAACAACATAATTATCATCATCATCATCATCATCGACCCTAACCCTCTGTATATAGCAGACCTTGTATGATTGTCTTACCGTCCATCTTAAAACAACATCATCATCATTATCATCATCATCGACATTAATTTTTAAAAACTTCCTTTCATCATCACCACATTTATCACAATACGTCCGAATATTTAAACCGCAGTGATTTCTTAATCCTCTCCCTGCAGAGGTTGCTCTAGTCGTTTCTTCCATACGTTCCCTGGTGCAAGTAGAAACGGAGAATATTGACTGGTTTTCAGTTGTTAGTTGTGCAATCAACGACGTTTTTACAAGAGGGGACTGGACAGGACATATTTCTTAAAACACCATCGGTAAGACGATGATTATTGATAAATTGTCACCGCTAGGCGATTTTTCTAGAAGCGAGACAAATTGCCCACCCCACTTGTAAAAGAGGTTATGTGAGATCGGACAAATGACTTTAGTAACCTATGTGGGTAGAAAACTCCAAGTACAATGGTGACTGCAAGTCAGTCTAAGTTTATTTAAAGCAGTCTCTTGCTATCACAAACCGTAAACAAGTTCAGCGTACATGATAGAATTATCCATGACCATTAATTGGTAAAACACGTCCAACTTGTTTGTGAAATGATGTATGTCCTTTTTGCTATTTCAGGGCGTCCTCGTGGGCGGTGACTTGAAGATAGCCCTTCCTCTGATCGTGTTCGGAGCTTTATCAGTTGGTGCGGGACTGTTCTCATTGTTACTTCCGGAAACTCTGAACAAAAGACTTCCAGAAACCATCGAGGATGCCAAAAATCTGCAAAAGTAAATAAATTAACAATATATTTACAATTGGGACGATGTCCTGTCACAAGGAGACGCTGCAGTCACGCTGTCTGCAATAGTACAAACTTATCATAATGTTTTGGGATTCGAACAGACATCCTTTAGGCACCTATCGTCCGCATTGACTTTCCTAACAGCAGCAAACAGTTTATACGAAGTATCGCACCAATAGATAGTGAATATACAGGTCTAAATATCTTATGATAGAGAGAGCATACACAAAGTATGACAGAAAGTTTTGGTCCGGAGAGGAAATGATTATGAAGGTTAAGGTGAAGGTTTTATTCTTCCTCTCTGTCCACCTGTTGTCTGCCAGGTAGGACAACACGCTGACATGGCGAGGATCTGATTCTGCCATCATCAGGCGATGTGATTTACCGGGGACAGAAGCAGTTATGGTTAGGGTTAATAAATATCTATGCCAATATCCAAATTGTCAAGATGGTTCCAGTTGTAGGTTACCTTTTAACATGATCTGTACTACATGCACTCTGTTAAAGGGTGGGTGAGTATTGTGTGTTGAATTGAAATCAAATTATGAGACAATCCAGTTGAAACATATCACTGAGGACCACATTTTAGTGACTTAAATTTTATGATTTGAAAAAAGAACAGTCAAGTTCATTCAAAACTAAAAAAACCCCAATAACAACAACAACAACAACAACAATACAATAACAACACAACAACAAAAATACAAAAACAATACAACAACAATACAATAACAATGCCATACATAACAACACAACAACACAACAACAAAACATTAACACTACAACAACAAAAATACCCTAATAATAATACCCCTTTAAGTGTATGAACATTCACTTAACGCCATGTCCAAAGGTGTCACAACCTCGTTTTGCCATGAACCAGGTGTTTGCTCGCTTTGAATGACTAATAATGTATTTATTGACGATATAACAGATGACATTGTTTATTACAGAGGCGGCGGGAAGAACAAGTACCACGTGGACAGCACCACCAAGGATGTGGAGAAGACGGACGGGGGAGTGGTTCTTGGCAGATTCAAAGTCAACGACTCCACGAAATATTGACACGTTTAGAAAACCCCCATTTAATTTTTTCTCTTTTGGTTACTTAGCAAAATGACGACAAACATAAATAAATTCCTAATAATAGACGGACATGAAGCCCAGTGTTTTTTTTATTGACGATAAATAAATTTGCGACGTACATTTGAATAGAAATTTCACGAGAGGATACGTGAGAGATATACCCATACTTTTCCGAGTGTATCGAATGATACCCTACACTTTTCCCCGTGGGGCCCTTACGAGGCAGAACCGAGTAAGGCTCCAACGAGGAAAAGTGTAGGGTATCATTTGTAACAGGAGGAAACGTATGAGTATATCTGTCTTATACCCTACTTACGGTCGAGTGTAAGCGGATACTATTTCATAATATTTCTAAACAAATACAGCTGTAAACAAGCATGTGCATGAAACGCACAACCCAAAAACGGCCTCATCTGTGACAACGCAACCCTTGCTGCGTTGTATGGTTACCCATGTTTTGGGCTCGAAATCTAATCGATATGGCCCAATGACGGCATTGTCAACGCAGATGCACGCGCATCTTGCTGAAAAGTACAGCTAACGCTATAAACAGCTTGGACCTTGCCAGCAGAATTTTAAGTAATCTCTAGAAGATGTATGCACTCCCCCATGGTGGAAGCCCTCTTCCAGGTCAACAGTCACCAACTGATCACCTCCTTTAACAATATCTTTCAAACAGGATACGTCCTCATATCTAAATTTGAGTACCTTTAGATATTTATTTGTGTGACGTAAGTCCACTATCACTCTGTATTTGCCATGTCGCTTGGGAACATACCCTATGGGTACAACACATCTTGTACATACTCTACTCTCGAGATACGACTGTGCTCAACTAATTTTGATATTTCCTGGTCTACAAACTTAGTCTGACCATAAGTAAGTATATGATTATCAGCATGAAGAGGGTCAGGTTCACCAGAAATGAAAGGTAATGTTACACCACAAAACAACCAAGATTTCACATTATCAGAAACATTCAATCCAATTCACTGATCAGAAAAACATGAAAAACGTGTAGGCATCAGTAAAACTTGTGGTTGATTTATATCCAACCTGGAGCATATGTTCAACCATTGACAAACACTTTGTAATTACAAAGTACTAAGATAACAATAGCATTATACCCCACTTCCGGTCTCGTTGCTATGGTTTCTTTTGTTATAAGTGTAGGTGTATTAGCCTATACATCTACACTTCTTCTGATATACCTATACTCTTTCTGATATACCTACACTTTTCTAATATATCTACACTTTTTAACAACTGAGAAACAATGGAGTAAATTTCCAAATCTAAGTGATGATACTTTATAAAATGTCAGAGTATAAATGAACATATAAGGCACCTGGGGTCGAACCCGTGTCCTGTTGATTTCTGACCGAACGACCTTACCATTACACTACGAAGCCAGTTGAAACTTTGAACATTTGTTCATGACCAAATGAATAAGGTTCTTTTTTGCGTGAAATAATATCACAATTGCATGTATTTCTTTTTATATAAGAATGTAATTTAATTTTGGGTGCAAAATGTCTTTCCATACTGAAAGTTGTTTCTGTTTTCTCTAAACTTTGGCCACGTTGACATTAGCCATGCAGTTTATAGCGTTAGCTGTACATTTCAGCAAGATGCACGTGCATCTGCGTTGACAATACCGTCATTGGGCCATATCAATTAGATTTCGAGCCCCAAACATGGGTAATCATACAACGCAGCACGGGCTGCATTGTCACAGATGAGGCCGTATTTGGGTTGTGCGTTTCATGCACAAGCTTGTTTACAGCTGTGTTTGTTTAGAAATATTATGAAATAGTATGCGCTTACACTCGACCGTAAGGTCGTAAGGCTCCGCCTCGTAAGGGCCCCACGGGGAAAAGTGTAGGGTATCATTCGATACACTCGGAAAAAGTATGGGTATATCTCTCACTTGTTTCTCTGGCGTTTAGGTAAGTTTGCATTTTTTCAAGACTTATACACCACTTCCGGTCTCGTTGCCATGGTTTCTTTTGTTACAACAGTAGGTGAACTAGCCGATACCGTAGGTGTTTTTTTGATATACCTACACTTGTTTGATACACCTACAATTTTAATTCAAATTCTTTAGAGTCAAATTACATTTTACACAATAATATCTATACACGATTTAAATCGAAGTCAAGATACTCTACAAAATGTTGCATGTTTCAATCGAACCTGGGATCGAACCAGTGACCTCTATCTTTCCTGCCCAGAGGTCTACCCACCCAGCCATGAGGGCAGATGAAAATTGATAATATTTTTCTTGACCAATTGATTAAGGTTTGTATACTGCCTGAAATAATATGTGTGGTTTGTGTATTTGTTTATGAATGTCATTGGTAAGTATTTTGGGGATGCAAACTGTCTTACACATATTTAATTTAGTTTGTTTATTCTCAAAACTCAGGTCATGTGACATTTGCCATTAGCTCTGTTGTGAAGCTAGTATATTTCAGCGAGATGCACGGGCGATCGTGATCCGTGCATGATGCGCATGCTTTTTCTGAAGCGCGCTGACAGTTTAGTATGTGAGGGTCTTAACCACTGAGTTTATATAACAAAAAATCAAAGTTTATAAAAGTTTCATTTTTCTGTTATTTTCAGAATAAAAATGTTCTTTGCAAAAGAAACTCGACAGGAGTGGAGTATAAGTCAGATGTACCGACTCTTTCCTCGGTGCATTGGCTGATACACCTATTGTTTTCAAGAATCGTGGAGCCTCCTCGGCTGACGCCTCGGAGGCCCCACGATTCTTGAAATCAATAGGTGTATCAGCCAATGCCCTCGGAAAAGAGTGGGTACATCTAATACTTATTTATTACATTTGCTTTTGTAAATGAAGAATATCAAGTAGTATAGTATGACTTTGTAGCGAGTGGTTCTTTTATATAACTCTCTTGGCATTAACCTTGGTTGTGATGTGTTAAACAACTTGCACACGTGATAACATGTTTATTACTTCAGCCTTGGCGGTTATGTGATAACCAAGCTACACAGTACACATGTAGCCTTCTACAAAAGAACACTGTCACAAGCCTTAAACATGTGTCAATAGATAATGTTATGGAAGTAGAAATTGAATCTATTTTTCGAAAACCTAAGTCCTGGTCATATCTGCATGCATAATTTCATCTAATATTGCAGCTGAGCCTCTTAACTGGGTCACGGTTCTCATGTTGCAGCTGTTAACTGGGTCATAGTTCTCATGTTGCAGCTGTTAACTGGGTCACTGTTCTCTTGTTGCAGCTGTCAACTGGGTCACGGTTCTCATGTTGCAGCTGTTAACTGGGTCACTGTTCTCTTGTTGCAGCTGTTAACTGGGTCACTGTTCTCTTGTTGCAGCTGTTAACTGGGTCACGGTTCTCATGTTGCAGCTGTTAACTGGGTCACTGTTCTCTTGTTGCAGCTGTTAACTGGGTCACGGTTCTCATGTTGCAGCTGTTAACTGGGTCACGGTTCTCCTGTTGCAGCTGTTAACTGGGTCACGGTTCTCTTGTTGTAGCTGTTAACTGGGTCACGGTTCTCTTGTTGCAGCTGTTAACTGGGTCACGGTTCTCATGTTGCAGCTGTTAACTTGGTCACTGTTCTCCTGTTGCATCTGTTAACTGGGTCAAGGTTCTCTTGTTGCAGCCGTTAACTGGGTCACGGTTTCTCTCGTTGCAGCTGTTAACTTGGTCACTGTTCTCTTGTTGCAGCCGTTAACTGGGTCACGGTTCTCTTGTTGCAGCTGTTAACTGGGTCACTGTTCTCTTGTCGATGGTCGGCAAGTTCGGCGCATCGGGAGCTTTCGCCATTGTCTACGTCTACACGGCAGAGTTGTTCCCTACAATCGTACGGAACTCCGGTGTGGGTGTCAGCTCCTTCTGTGCTCGGGTTGGCGGTATGGTGTCTCCGTATATAGCAGACCTGGTATGATTGTTTCACCTTCCATCTTGAATCATCATCATCATCATCATCACAGTCTGATTAAAATCGACGGTTTTCCGTGGAATAAAAATTGCAAAATAGTGCATCTACCGGGATACGAACTCGTGACCTATCGTTTGGAGGTTTCCACGCTAAACCGTCTGAAAACACCGCGTACACTAGCGTGTTCGGGCGCAATTCAGCTAGCCAATCAAAAGACGTCCAACAAATGCTTTCGGTGCGAGAAGCTAGGGGCAGATAACTCCAAACAGCTATCCTTTTGTCTGTTCCGAATGCTTTCAAAACAGCGACCGTTTAAATACTATGATGTGATTGGTCAGCTATTTGACTGGGCTTTGGCTGCGCTAAACTGGTTCTGAACACGAGCCTGTATGGGGTGTTTTCAGACCTTGTGGCGAGGAATCTACAGAATCTGTTCGTATCCCGGTAGATGCAACATTTTGCAAATTTTATTCCTCGGAACAAGGTCGATTTTAATCAGACTGTCATCATCATAGACCCTAACCCTCCGTATATAGCAGACCAGGTATGATTGTCTCACCTTCCATCTTAAAACAACATAATTATCATCATCATCATCATCATCGACCCTAACCCTCTGTATATAGCAGACCTTGTATGATTGTCTTACCGTCCATCTTAAAACAACATCATCATCATTATCATCATCATCGACATTAATTTTTAAAAACTTCCTTTCATCATCACCACATTTATCACAATACGTCCGAATATTTAAACCGCAGTGATTTCTTAATCCTCTCCCTGCAGAGGTTGCTCTAGTCGTTTCTTCCATACGTTCCCTGGTGCAAGTAGAAACGGAGAATATTGACTGGTTTTCAGTTGTTAGTTGTGCAATCAACGACGTTTTTACAAGAGGGGACTGGACAGGACATATTTCTTAAAACACCATCGGTAAGACGATGATTATTGATAAATTGTCACCGCTAGGCGATTTTTCTAGAAGCGAGACAAATTGCCCACCCCACTTGTAAAAGAGGTTATGTGAGATCGGACAAATGACTTTAGTAACCTATGTGGGTAGAAAACTCCAAGTACAATGGTGACTGCAAGTCAGTCTAAGTTTATTTAAAGCAGTCTCTTGCTATCACAAACCGTAAACAAGTTCAGCGTACATGATAAAATTACCCATGACCATTAATTGGTAAAACACGTCCAACTTGTTTGTGAAATGATGTATGTCCTTTTTGCTATTTCAGGGCGTCCTCGTGGGCGGTGACTTGAAGATAGCCCTTCCTCTGATCGTGTTCGGAGCTTTATCAGTTGGTGCGGGACTGTTCTCATTGTTACTTCCGGAAACTCTGAACAAAAGACTTCCAGAAACCATCGAGGATGCCAAAAATCTGCAAAAGTAAATAAATTAACAATATATTTACAATTGGGACGATGTCCTGTCACAAGGAGACGCTGCAGTCACGCTGTCTGCAATAGTACAAACTTATCATAATGTTTTGGGATTCGAACAGACATCCTTTAGGCACCTATCGTCCGCATTGACTTTCCTAACAGCAGCAAACAGTTTATACGAAGTATCGCACCAATAGATAGTGAATATACAGGTCTAAATATCTTATGATAGAGAGAGCATACACAAAGTATGACAGAAAGTTTTGGTCCGGAGAGGAAATGATTATGAAGGTTAAGGTGAAGGTTTTATTCTTCCTCTCTGTCCACCTGTTGTCTGCCAGGTAGGACAACACGCTGACATGGCGAGGATCTGATTCTGCCATCATCAGGCGATGTGATTTACCGGGGACAGAAGCAGTTATGGTTAGGGTTAATAAATATCTATGCCAATATCCAAATTGTCAAGATGGTTCCAGTTGTAGGTTACCTTTTAACATGATCTGTACTACATGCACTCTGTTAAAGGGTGGGTGAGTATTGTGTGTTGAATTGAAATCAAATTATGAGACAATCCAGTTGAAACATATCACTGAGGACCACATTTTAGTGACTTAAATTTTATGATTTGAAAAAAGAACAGTCAAGTTCATTCAAAACTAAAAAAAACCCAATAACAACAACAACAACAACAACAACAATACAATAACAACACAACAACAAAAATACAAAAACAATACAACAACAATACAATAACAATGCCATACAATAACAACACAACAACAAAACATTAACACTACAACAACAAAAATACCCTAATAATAATACCCCTTTAAGTGTATGAACATTCACTTAACGCCATGTCCAAAGGTGTCACAACCTCGTTTTGCCATGAACCAGGTGTTTGCTCGCTTTGAATGACTGATAATGTATTTATTGACGATATAACAGATGACATTGTTTATTACAGAGGCGGCGGGAAGAACAAGTACCACGTGGACAGCACCACCAAGGATGTGGAGAAGACGGACGGGGGAGTGGTTCTTGGCAGATTCAAAGTCAACGACTCCACGAAATATTGACACGTTTAGAAAACCCCCATTTAATTTTTTCTCTTTTGGTTACTTAGCAAAATGACGACAAACATAAATAAATTCCTAATAATAGACGGACATGAAGCCCAGTGTTTTTTTTATTGACGATAAATAAATTTGCGACGTACATTTGAATAGAAATTTCACGAGAGGATACGTGAGAGATATACCCATACTTTTCCGAGTGTATCGAATGATACCCTACACTTTTCCCCGTGGGGCCCTTACGAGGCGGAACCGAGTAAGGCTCCAACGAGGAAAAGTGTAGGGTATCATTTGTAACAGGAGGAAACGTATGGGTATATCTGTCTTATACCCTACTTACGGTCGAGTGTAAGCGGATACTATTTCATAATATTTCTAAACAAATACAGCTGTAAACAAGCATGTGCATGAAACGCACAACCCAAAAACGGCCTCATCTGTGACAACGCAACCCTTGCTGCGTTGTATGGTTACCCATGTTTTGGGCTCGAAATCTAATTGATATGGCCCAATGACGGCATTGTCAACGCAGATGCACGCGCATCTTGCTGAAAAGTACAGCTAACGCTATAAACAGCTTGGACCTTGCCAGCAGAATCTTAAGTAATCTCTAGAAGATGTATGCACTCCCCCATGGTGGAAGCCCTCTTCCAGGTCAACAGTCACCAACTGATCACCTCCTTTAACAATATCTTTCAAACAGGATACGTCCTCATATCTAAATTTGAGTACCTTTAGATATTTATTTGTGTGACGTAAGTCCACTATCACTCTGTATTTGCCATGTCGCTTGGGAACATACCCTATGGGTACAACACATCTTGTACATACTCTACTCTCGAGATACGACTGTGCTCAACTAATTTTGATATTTCCTGGTCTACAAACTTAGTCCGACCATAAGTAAGTATATGATTTTTAGCATGAAGAGGGTCAGGTTCACCAGAAATGAAAGGTAATGTTACACCACAAAACAACCAAGATTTCACATTATCAGAAACATTCAATCCAATTCACTGATCAGAAAAACATGAAAAACGTGTCGGCATAACAAAACTAGCATAATTCTGAAAATGTATGCACAAATAGACAAATCAACATGGTGAATAACTAATGCAATCAATAAAATGTCTATTTAAAACATTTTCAAGACTCATTCACTATCTCTATCAAGCGAAGCAAAGAGTTCAGTTCAATAACAGCGAACGCTTATAATCGCTCATTGACTGCTCAATGTAGCGCTCAAGTAGCGCTCATTCTCTCCTGAACGATACGGTGCAAAACCTCAAAGTTCGCTCGCTTTTCTACGTAGAGCTACATTGAGCAATTGCGTTCAAGAGAGGTTTAAAAGTAATCGCTAATTGAGCATTTACTTTGAAACCTCTCTTGAACACGGCCCAGGTCTCCCAGATAGTCAGGGTTCAGAGGTATCCGCCCCTGCCGAAGCATTATTGACGGCGAAAAAAAGAGTTCCCCGCTTGGTTGAAACCCCGATTGCCTCTGTATGAAAATCTACCACGTCCGGGAAAGCCGCCCCTTCTACTTGGTCGCTTGGCTGATTATTAGCAAGTGTGGGAAATTCGCTGAAACGACGTTGAAGTTGAGTCAGGGAGTCGCCCGTAAAATCCGACGTAAAAAGCGCTCTGAACACACGAGCTGTTTCCTGGTCGAAAGTCCCCTGCACAACATAGGACGCGTGTTCTTCTTGTAAGTAGCAAATCTGCGCTACTTGTATATTGAACAAGTGTAACAAATGTTCGTCTGTCACATCATGACGACTTTTCACCTTCCACAAAAGCTTCAACGTCGTTTCAGCGAATTTCCCACACTTGCTAATAATCGCGGCTGTTTGTGAATCAACACTTCTAATGCCGCGTCTAGAATCCGTCAGTTTAAAATTTTTTGGTAGTTTGACTTGATTGTAAACGTCTCTTATTGACTGAAATTCAGCCTGAACATCCTCAGCTGCATGACTGGTCATGGGACTTGGGTCGTCATGCCGACGAACTTGCCTCCCCGAGGCGGAGTCACGTGTGTGAAGGTCACCGTCACCGCTTAAATACGCTATCCTATGAGATTCCAAATGACCATCAATCGTATCCAATCTGATACTCAATATTCGGACTGATTTCACGATATCTTCTAAGCATGCATCTCTTTTTGTATGAGAATCCTCGCGCTCACTATTCGGATTGTTTTAATCAGACATTTTCTCAAGTCCTGCATGGCGGACGTCGCACAAAAGAGAACTGATTGTGATGTCATAATGACATCACTTCCTGTTAAGAAGTTGTGTTTTTCTGACTACAAACTTCCTGACAACAACTATTCTCTGCCGTTCACTGCTCCTACGGTGTGTATTCTCAACAGCTTCCTGGCAGACAGAAGTCGAATCAAGGTTGAGTGTTGACACGCAGACAAGCCAATGTTACTCTATATACTATACTATACAATTACTCTATACTATACTATACAATTACTCTATATACTATACAATTACTCTATATACTATACTATACAATTACTCTCTATACTATACTATACAATTACTCTCTATACTATACTATACTATACTATACAATTACTCTATATACTATACTATACAATTACTCTCTATACTATACTATACAATTACTCTCGATACTACACTATACAATTACTCTCTATACTATACTATACAATTACTATATATACTATACTATACTATACTATACAATTACTCTATATACTATACTATACAATTACTATATATACTATACTATACAATTACTCTCTATACTATACTATACAATTACTCTATATACTATACTATACAATTACTCTCTATACTATACTATACAATTACTCTCTATACTATACTATACAATTACTCTCTATACTATACTATACAATTACTCTATATACTATACTATACAATTACTCTATGTACTATACTATACAATTACTCTCTATACTATACTATACAATTACTCTCTATACTATACTATACAATTACTCTATATACTATACTATACAATTACTCTATATACTATACTATACAATTACTCTCTATACTATACTATACCATTACTCTCTATACTATACTATACAATTACTCTCGATACTATACTATACAATTACTCTCGATACTATACTATACAATTACTCTCTATACTATACTATACAATGACTCTCTATACTATACTATACAATTACTCTATATACTATACTATACAATTACTCTCTATACTATACTATACAATTACTCTATATACTATACTATACAATTACTCTATATACTATACTATACAATTACTCTCTATACTATACTATACAATTACTCTATATACTATACTATACGATTACTCTATATACTATACTATACTATACAATTACTCTATATACTATACTATACAATAACTCTCTATACTATACTATACAATTACTCTCTATACTATACTATACAATTACTCTATATACTATACTATACGATTACTCTCTATACTATACTATACTATACAATTACTCTATATACTATACTATACAATAACTCTCTATACTATACTATACAATTACTCTCTATACTATACTATACTATACAATTACTCTATATACTATACTATACAATAACTCTCTATACTATACTATACAATTACTCTCTATACTATACTATACTATACAATTACTCTCTATACTATACTATTCAATTACTCTATATACTATACTATACTATTCAATTACTCTCTATACTATACTATTCAATTACTCTCTATACTATACTATTCAATTACTCTCTATACTATACTATACAATTACTCTCTATACTATACTATTCAATTACTCTATATACTATACTATACAATTACTCTCTATACTATACTATACAATTACTCTATATACTATACTATACAATTACTCTATAATATACTATACAATTACTCTCTATACTATACTATACAATTACTCTCTATACTATACTATACTATACAATTACTCTCTATACTATACTATTCAATTACTCTCTATACTATACTATACTATTCAATTACTCTATATACTATACTATACTATACAATTACTCTCTATACTATACTATTCAATTACTCTATATACTATACTATACTATTCAATTACTCTATATACTATACTATACTATTCAATTACTCTCTATACTATACTATACTATACTATACAATTACTCTCTATACTATACTATTCAATTACTCTATATACTATACTATACTATTCAATTACTCTATATACTATACTATACAATTACTCTATAATATACTATACAATTACTCTCTATACTATACTATACAATTACTCTATACTATACTATACTATACAATTACTCTCTATACTATACTATTCAATTACTCTATATACTATACTATACTATTCAATTACTCTATATACTATACTATACAATTACTCTATATACTATACTATACAATTACTCTATATACTATACTATACTATACAATTACTCTATATACTATACTATACAATTACTCTATATACTATACTATACAATTACTCTCTATACTATACTATTCAATTACTCTCTATACTATACTATTCAATTACTCTCTATACTATACTATACAATTACTCTCTATACTATACTATACAATTACTCTCTATACTATACTATACAATTACTCTCTATACTATACTATACAATTACTCTCTATACTTTACTATACAATTACTCTCTATACTATACTATACAATTACTCTCTATACTATACTATACAATTACTCTATAATATACTATACAATTACTCTCTATACTATACTATACAATTACTCTCTATACTATACTATACTATACAATTACTCTCTATACTATACTATTCAATTACTCTCTATACTATACTATACAATTACTCTCTATACTATACTATACAATTACTCTCTATACTATACTATTCAATTACTCTATATACTATACTATACTATTCAATTACTCTATATACTATACTATACTATTCAATTACTCTATATACTATACTATACTATTCAATTACTCTCTATACTATACTATACTATTCAATTACTCTATATACTATACTATACTATTCAATTACTCTATATACTATACTATTCAATTACTCTATATACTATACTATACTATTCAATTACTCTATATACTATACTATACTATTCAATTACTCTATATACTATACTATACTATTCAATTACTCTATATACTATACTATACTATTCAATTACTCTCTATACTATACTATACTATTCAATTACTCTATATACTATACTATACTATTCAATTACTCTATATACTATACTATACTATTCAATTACTCTATATACTATACTATACTATTCAATTACTCTCTATACTATACTATACTATTCAATTACTCTATATACTATACTATACAATTACTCTATATACTATACTATTCAATTACTCTCTATACTATACTATACAATTACTCTATATACTATACTATACAATTACTCTCTATACTATACTATACAATTACTCTATATACTATACTATACTATACAATTACTCTCTATACTATACTATACAATTTCTCTATATACTATACTATACAATTACTCTATATACTATACTATACAATTACTCTCTATAATATACTATACAATTACTATATATACTATACTATACAATTACTCTATATACTATACTATTCAATTACTCTCTATACTATACTATACAATTACTCTCTATACTATACTATACAATTACTCTATATACTATACTATACAATTACTCTATATACTATACTATACTATTCAATTACTCTCTATACTATACTATACTATACAATTACTCTATATACTATACTATACAATTACTCTCTATACTATACTATTCAATTACTCTATATACTATACTATACTATTCAATTACTCTCTATACTATACTATACAATTACTCTATATACTATACTATACAATTACTCTCTATACTATACTATACTATACAATTACTCTATATACTATACTATACAATTACTCTATATACTATACTATACTATTCAATTACTCTGTATACTATACTATACTATACAATTACTCTATATACTATACTATACAATTACTCTATATAATATACTATACTATACTATACAATTACTCTATATACTATACTATACTATTCAATTACTCTCTATACTATACTATACAATTACTCTATATACTATACTATACTATTCAATTACTCTCTATACTATACTATACTATACAATTACTCTATATACTATACTATACAATTACTCTCTATACTATACTATTCAATTACTCTATATACTATACTATACTATTCAATTACTCTCTATACTATACTATACAATTACTCTATATACTATACTATACAATTACTCTCTATACTATACTATACTATACAATTACTCTTTATACTATACTATACAATTACTCTATATACTATACTATACTATTCAATTACTCTCTATACTATACTATACTATACAATTACTCTATATACTATACTATACAATTACTCTATATACTATACTATACTATACAATTACTCTATATACTATACTATACTATTCAATTACTCTATATACTATACTATACTATTCAATTACTCTATATACTATACTTTACAATTACTCTCTATACTATACTATACAATTACTCTCTATACTATACTATACAATTACTCTATATACTATACTATACAATTACTCTATATACTATACTATACTATTCAATTACTCTCTATACTATACTATACTATACAATTACTCTATATACTATACTATACAATTACTCTCTATACTATACTATACAATTACTCTCTATACTATACTATACAATTACTCTCTATACTATACTATACAATTACTCTATAATATACTATACAATTACTCTCTATACTATACTATACTATACTATACAATAACTCTATATACTATACTATACAATTACTCTATATACTATACTATTCAATTACTCTCTATACTATACTATACAATTACTCTCTATACTATACTATACAATTACTCTCTATACTATACTATACAATTACTCTCTATACTATACTATTCAATTACTCTATATACTATACTATACAATTACTCTCTATACTATACTATACAATTACTCTATATACTTTACTATACAATTACTCTCTATACTATACTATACAATTACTCTATATACTATACTATACAATTACTCTCTATACTATACTATACAATTACTCTCTATACTATACTATACAATTACTCTATATACTATACTATACAATTACTCTCTATACTATACTATACAATTACTCTCTATACTATACTATACTATACAATTACTCTCTATACTATACTATTCAATTACTCTCTATACTATACTATACAATTACTCTATATACTTTACTATACAATTACTCTCTATACTATACTATTCAATTACTCTATATACTATACTATACAATTACTATATATACTATACTATACAATTACTCTCTATACTTTACTATACAATTACTCTCTATACTATACTATACAATTACTCTCTATACTATACTATACACTTACTCTATATACTATACTATACAATTACTCTCTATACTATACTATACAATTACTCTATATACTATACTATACTATACAATTACTCTCTATACTATACTATACAATTTCTCTATATACTATACTATACAATTACTCTATATACTATACTATACAATTACTCTCTATACTATACTATACAATTACTATATATACTATACTATACAATTACTCTATATACTATACTATTCAATTACTCTCTATACTATACTATACAATTACTCTATATACTATACTATACAATTACTCTATACTATACTATACAATTACTCTCTATACTATACTATACAATTACTCTATATACTATACTATACAATTACTCTCTATACTATACTATACAATTACTCTCTATACTATACTATACTATACAATTACTCTCTATACTATACTATTCAATTACTCTCTATACTATACTATACAATTACTCTATATACTATACTATACAATTACTCTCTATACTATACTATACAATTACTCTATATACTATACTATACTATACAATTACTCTCTATACTATACTATACAATTTCTCTATATACTATACTATACAATTACTCTATATACTATACTATACAATTACTCTCTATACTATACTATACAATTACTATATATACTATACTATACAATTACTCTATATACTATACTATACAATTACTCTCTATACTATACTATACAATTACTCTATATACTATACTATACTATACTATACAATTACTCTCTATACTATACTATACAATTACTCTATATACTATACTATACAATTACTCTCTATACTATACTATTCAATTACTCTCTATACTATACTATACAATTACTCTCTATACGATACTATACAATTACTCTCTATACTATACTATACAATTACTCTCGATACTATACTATACAATTACTCTATATACTATACTATACAATTACTCTCTATACTATACTATACTATACAATTACTCTCTATACTATACTATACAATTACTCTCTATACTATACTATACAATTACTCTCTATACTATACTATACAATTACTCTCTATACTATACTATTCAATTACTCTCTATACTATACTATACAATTACTCTATATACTATACTATACAATTACTCTCTATACTATACTATACAATTACTCTCTATACTATACTATACAATTACTCTATATACTATACTATACAATTACTATCTATACTATACTATACAATTACTCTCTATACTATACTATACAATTACTCTCTATACTATACTATACAATTACTCTATATACTATACTATACAATTACTCTCTATACTATACTATACAATTACTCTCTATACTATACTATACAATTACTCTCTATACTATACTATACAATTACTCTATATACTATACTATACAATTACTCTCTATACTATACTATACAATTACTCTCTATACTATACTATACAATTACTCTCTATACTATACTATACAATTACTCTATATACTATACTATACAATTACTCTCTATACTATACTATACAATTACTCTATAATATACTATACAATTACTCTCTATACTATACTATACAATTACTCTCTATAATATACTATTCAATTACTCTCTATACTATACTATACAATTACTCTATATACTATACTATACAATTACTATCTATACTATACTATACAATTACTCTCTATACTATACTATACAATTACTCTCTATACTATACTATACAATTACTCTCTATACTATACTATACAATTTCTCTCTATACTATACTATTCAATTACTCTCTATACTATACTATACAATTACTCTATATACTATACTATACAATTACTATCTATACTATACTATACAATTACTCTCTATACTATACTATACAATTACTCTCTATACTATACTATTCAATTACTCTATATACTATACTATACAATTTCTCTCTATACTATACTATTCAATTACTCTCTATACTATACTATACAATTACTCTATATACTATACTATACTATACAATTACTCTATATACTATACTATACAATTACTCTATATACTATACTATTCAATTACTCTCTATACTATACTATACAATTACTCTATATACTATACTATACAATTACTCTATATACTATACTATACAATTACTCTCTATACTATACTATACAATTACTCTCTATACTATACTATACTATACAATTACTCTCTATACTATACTATTCAATTACTCTCTATACTATACTATACAATTACTCTATATACTATACTATACAATTACTCTCTATACTATACTATACAATTACTCTATATACTATACTATACTATACAATTACTCTCTATACTATACTATACAATTTCTCTATATACTATACTATACAATTACTCTATATACTATACTATACAATTACTCTCTATACTATACTATACAATTACTCTATATACTATACTATTCAATTACTCTCTATACTATACTATACAATTACTCTATATACTATACTATACAATTACTCTATATACTATACTATACAATTACTCTCTATACTATACTATTCAATTACTCTATATACTATACTATACAATTACTCTCTATACTATACTATACAATTACTCTATATACTATACTTTACTATACAATTACTCTCTATACTATACTATACAATTTCTCTATATACTATACTATACAATTACTCTATATACTATACTATACAATTACTCTCTATACTATACTATACAATTACTATATATACTATACTATACAATTACTCTATATACTATACTATTCAATTACTCTCTATACTATACTATACAATTACTCTCTATACTATACTATACAATTACTCTCTATACTATACTATACTATACTATACAATTACTCTTTATACTTTACTATACAATTACTCTCTATACTATATTATACAATTACTCTCTATACTATACTATACAATTACTCTTTATACTTTACTATACAATTACTCTCTATACTATATTATACAATTACTCTCTATACTATACTATACAATTACTCTTTATACTTTACTATACAATTACTCTCTATACTATATTATACAATTACTCTCTATACTATACTATACAATTACTCTCTATACTATACTATACAATTACTCTCTATACTATACTATACAATTACTCTCTATACTATACTATACAATTACTCTCTATACTATACTATACAATTACTCTCTATACTTTACTATACAATTACTCTCTATACTATACTATACAATTACTCTCTATACTATACTATACAATTACTCTCTATACTATACTATACACTTACTCTCTATACTATACTATTCAATTACTATATATACTATACTATACAATTACTCTATATACTATACTATACAATTACTCTCTATACTATACTATACAATTACTCTCTATACTATACTATACAATTACTCTCTATACTATACTATTCAATTACTATATATACTATACTATACAATTACTCTATATACTATACTATACTATACTATACAATTACTATATATACTATACTATTCAATTACTATATATACTATACTATACAATTACTCTATATACTATACTATTCAATTACTCTCTATACTATACTATACAATTACTCTCTATACTATATTATACAATTACTCTCTATACTATACTATACAATTACTCTTTATACTTTACTATACAATTACTCTCTATACTATACTATACAATTACTCTCTATACTATACTATACAATTACTCTCTATACTATACTATACAATTACTCTCTATACTATACTATACAATTACTCTCTATACTATACTATACAATTACTCTCTATACTATACTATACTATACAATTACTCTCTATACTTTACTATACAATTACTCTCTATACTATACTATACAATTACTCTCTATACTATACTATACAATTACTCTCTATACTATACTATACAATTACTCTATATACTATACTATACAATTACTCTATATACTATACTATACACTTACTCTCTATACTATACTATTCAATTACTCTCTATACTATACTATACAATTACTCTATATACTATACTATACTATACAATTACTCTCTATACTATACTATACAATTACTCTCTATACTATACTATACAATTACTCTCTATACTATACTATACTGTACAATTACTCTATATACTATACTATACAATTACTCTCTATACTATACTATACAATTACTCTATATACTATACTATACAATTACTCTCTATACTATACTATACAATTACTCTATATACTATACTATACAATTACTCTCTATACTATACTATACAATTACTCTCTATAGTATACTATACAATTACTCTATATACTATACTATACAATTACTCTCTATACTATACTATACAATTACTCTATATACTATACTATACAATTACTCTCTATACTATACAATTACTCTCTATACTATACTATACAATTACTCTCTATACTATACAATTACTCTATATACTATACTATACAATTACTCTCTATACTATACTATACAATTTCTCTATATACTATACTATACAATTACTCTATATACTATACTATACAATTACTCTATATACTATACTATACAATTACTCTATATACTATACTATACAATTACTCTCTATACTATACTATACAATTACTCTCTATACTATACTATACTATACTATACAATTACTCTATATACTATACTATACAATTACTCTATATACTATACTATTCAATTACTCTATATACTATACTATTCAATTACTCTCTATACTATACTATACAATTACTCTCTATACTATACTATACTATTACTCTATATACTATACTATACAATTACTCTATATACTATACTATACAATTACTCTATATACTATAGTATACAATTACTATATATACTATACTATACAATTACTCTCTATACTATACTATACAATTACTCTCTATACTATACTATACAATTACTCTCTATACTATACTATACTATTACTCTCTATACTATACTATACAATTACTCTATATACTATACTATACAATTACTCTATATACTATACTATTCAATTACTCTCTATACTATACTATACAATTACTCTATATACTATACTATACAATTACTCTATATACTATACTATACAATTACTCTATATACTATACTATACAATTACTCTCTATACTATACTATACAATTACTCTCTATACTATACTATACAATTACTCTATATACTATACTATACAATTACTCTCTATACTATACTATACAATTACTCTATATACTATACTATACAATTACTCTATATACTATACTATACAATTACTCTATACTATACTATACAATTACTCTATATACTATACTATACAATTACTCTATACTATACTATACAATTACTCTCTATACTATACTATACAATTACTCTATATACTATACTATACAATTACTCTATATACTATACTATACAATTACTCTATATACTATACTATACAATTACTCTCTATACTATACTATACAATTACTCTATACTATACTATACAATTACTCTATATACTATACTATACAATTACTCTCTATACTATACTATACAACTACTCTATACTATACTATACAATTACTCTATATACTATACTATACAATTACTCTATACTATACTATACAATTACTCTCTATACTATACTATACAATTACTCTATATACTATACTATACAATTACTCTCTATACTATACTATACTATACAATTACTCTCTATACTATACTATACTATACAATTACTCTATATACTATACTATACAATTACTCTATATACTATACTATACAATTACTCTCTATACTATACTATACTATACAATTACTCTATATACTATACTATACAATTACTCTATATACTATACTATACAATTACTCTCTATACTATACTATACAATTACTCTATATACTATACTATACAATTACTCTATATACTATACTATACAATTACTCTCTATACTATAATATACTATACAATTACTCTATATACTATACTATACAATTACTCTATATACTATACTATACAATTACTCTCTATACTATACTATACTATACAATTACTCTATATACTATACTATACAATTACTCTCTATACTATACTATACTATACAATTACTCTATATACTATACTATACAATTACTCTATATACTATACTATACAATTACTCTATTTACTATGCTATACAATTACTCTCTATACTATACTATACAATTACTCTATATACTATACTATACAATTACTCTATATACTATACTATACAATTACTCTATATACTATACTATACAATTACTCTCTATACTATACTATACAATTACTCTCTATACTATACTATACAATTACTCTCTATACTATACTATACAATTACTCTATATACTATACTATACAATTACTCTCTATACTATACTATACAATTACTCTCTATACTATACTATACAATTACTCTCGATACTATACTATACAATTACTCTCTATACTATACTATACAATTACTATATATACTATACTATACAATTACTCTCTATACTATACAATTACTCTATATACTATACTATACAATTACTCTATATACTATACTATACAATTACTCTCTATACTATACTATACAATTACTCTCTATACTATACTATACAATTACTCTATATACTATACTATACAATTACTCTCTATACTATACTATACAATTACTCTCTATACTATACTATACAATTACTCTCTATACTATACTATACAATTACTCTCTATACTATACTATACACTTACTCTATATACTATACTATACAATTACTCTCTATATTATACTATACAATTACTCTCTATACTATACTATACAATTACTCTCTATACTATACTATACAATTACTATATATACTATACTATACAATTACTCTCTATACTATACAATTACTCTATATACTATACTATACAATTACTCTATATACTATACTATACAATTACTCTCTATACTATACTATACAATTACTCTCTATACTATACTATACAATTACTCTATATACTATACTATACAATTACTCTCTATACTATACTATACAATTACTCTCTATACTATACTATACAATAACTCTATATACTATACTATACAATTACTCTCTATACTATACTATACAATTACTCTCTATACTATACTATACAATTACTCTATAATATACTATACAATTACTCTCTATACTATACTATACTATACAATTACTCTCTATACTATACTATACAATTACTCTCTACACTATACTATAACTCTCTATACTATACTATACAATTACTCTCGATACTATACTATACAATTACTCTCGATACTATACTATACAATTACTCTCTATACTATACTATACAATTACTCTCTATACTATACTATACAATTACTCTCTATACTATACTATACAATTACTCTCTATACTATACTATACAATTACTCTCTATACTATACTATACAATTACTCTATAATATACTATACAATTACTCTCTATACTATACTATACTATACAATTACTCTCTATACTATACTATACAATTACTCTCTACACTATACTATAACTCTCTATACTATACTATACTACACTATACTATACAATTACTCTCTATACTATACTATACTATACTATACAATTACTCTCTATACTATACTATACTATACTATACAATTACTCTATATACTATACTATACAATTACTCTATATACTATACTATACAATTACTCTATATACTATACTATACAATTACTCTCTATACTATACTATACTATACTATACAATTACTCTCTATACTATACTATACTATACTATACTATACTATACTATACTATACTATACAGTTGCTCTCAAAGCTCGTGAATGTTTGACCTACCCCTCTTCAACCCTTTACAACACAGTCAGGCAGACAGACACAGTTTATCAAAGTGTCACATGTGTGTATACTTATAAATAAGGTACATAAACTATGTAGGTAAATGATACATACAAGAAGTCTACAAAGGTTTATGTGACACTGACATAAAATAGGAATAAAACGGGAACACATAAAACGAACAAACAAAGGAGGAGTTCAACGTACATAAAATATGTATAAAGCATAATCAACGAGGCATTGTAAATACAACAAAGAGTAACCATTCAAATGATTTCTCTCCTTTTAAACAGTTCATAAACATTGCCCGGCATATAATGCGGGGGAATATAGTCGTTGGTTCCGTCTGTCTGTCCGTCTGTCCGTGATCGCATCGTTTCCGGAACAGGGTACTGTTCCACTAACCGATCTTAGTCCTAAGATGAATCCTAGCCAATTATAAAAGATGGGCTTACACCTGATCTAAGAGCCTAGATAGGTTAGTGGAACGGCCCCCAGAACCCTAGCTTAACGAAAGTTATGTAGGAAGTTTAGCGCAAATATGTTGCGCAACAGAGACTAACGAGCAACGGTTGGCAACGTCTTTCTCTCGACTCAAATCGAAATAATTTTGTATCGTCAAAGTTCAATGTCCCAAAAATTCAAACTCGACACCCATTTCAACACAGGGTCATGCTCTCTTAATCCCAACCCCATAAGTTACATCTTGCCGGCAAGAGGCAGACTAACGGGGTCCACCCCTGTCCAGCCCTGCAAGCAAGACTCTCAACCAGTTACTGAGCCGCACAACATACAGATACACAGCAAATAGAGTTAAATTGCAAAAAATAAAATAAGTTCTATCTTGATTAATTTCTATGATACAAATATAATATAAACTTTTAGGTGATGACCCCCAAAGTGATGGGTACCAACCCACCAAATTACAGCTTTGGGGTGTACCGGTTCTGGAGGAGAAGTCGAAAGTATGAAATGTTTACGGACGACGGCCCATGCCATAAGCACATCTGGCCTTTCGAAATTATTTTGGGGATCTGGCTTTGATATTACAAACTTTCATTCACCTAGATGTGATATTTTCAGGTTAACTTATGTTTTTCCAATTAGAGCACAGCAGTAATTTTTACCAAGTTCAATTACATGTTCAAGGGCAATAACTACGTAACATGATATGGCCTTCGAATTCGATGAAGAGTATCATCAGGATTACCTGCTAGCTCACTTTCATTCAGCTAGATGTAATAGTTTGTGAGAAAACTCGACCCCATTGGAGTATCACAGCAATTATTAGTACCAAGTGCAATTACTTCTATGGCACTGTTGAAGTTGTATATAGATTTATTATTTATTAACTCTATTTGAAATACAGGTGAAAATTGTTGTTTATAATCTTTTAACATTATTTTAGTTTTGAATGTTTTTAGAATCGGTATTAGTGATAAAAATTATTAGTTTGCCCAGGCAGTTTATTCTATAAGGTTGAGATACTTTAACATGAAAAGTAAATTATTTTGTAAAAAGTTATCTATCTAATTGATTTTATGTGTTAGCTATCAAGTTAGTTACTAAAGCAAACTATTGTTTTGATTTACAATTGGTTAAGCATTGTAATTTACTAACACTGTACCCCACACCATGGTACATGCACCTCACTGTATACCAAGCTACTTCCTTTCAACTCTCCTCTTTCTTTCATGCACCTCACTGTATACCAAGCTACTTTCTTTCAACTCTCCTCTTTCTTTCATGCACCTCTCTGTATACCAAGCAACTTCCTTTCAACTCTGCTCTTTCTTTCAAGCACCTCTCCTCTTTCTTTCATGCACCTCTCTGTATACCAAGCAACTTCCTTTCAACTCTCCTCTTTCTTTCAAGCACCTCGCTGTATACCAAGCAACTTCCTTTCAACTCTCCTCTTTCTTTCATGCACCTCGCTGTATACCAAGCAACTTCCTTTCAACTCTCCTCTTTCTTTCATGCACCTCTCTGTATACCAAGCAACTTCCTTTCAACTCTCCTCTTTCTTTCAAGCACCTCGCTGTATACCAAGCAACTTCCTTTCAACTCTCCTCTTTCTTTCATGCACCTCGCTGTATACCAAGCTTCTTCCTTTCAACTCTCCTCTTTCTTTCAAGCACCTCGCTGTATACCAAGCAACTTCCTTTCAACTTTCTTTCTTTCATGCACCTCGCTGTATACCAAGCTTCTTCCATTCAACTCTCCTCTTTCTTTCATGCACCTCTCTGTATACCAAGCAACTTCCTTTCAACTCTCCTCTTTCTTTCAAGCCCCTCGCTGTATACCAAGCAACTTCCTTTCAACTCTCCTCTTTCTTTCATGCACCTCGCTGTATACCAAGCAACTTCCTTTAAACTCTCCTCTTTCTTTCATGCACCTCTCTGTATACCAAGCAACTTCCTTTCAACTCTCCTCTTTCTTTCATGCACATCGCTGTATACCAAGCTTCTTCCTTTCAACTCTCCTCTTTCTTTCATGCACCTCTCTGTATACCAAGCAACTTCCTTTCAACTCTCCTCTTTCTTTCAAGCACCTCGCTGTATACCAAGCAACTTCCTTTCAACTCTCCTCTTTCTTTCATGCACCTCTCTGTATACCAAGCAACTTCCTTTCAACTCTCCTCTTTCTTTCAAGCACCTCGCTGTATACCAAGCAACTTCCTTTCAACTCTCCTCTTTCTTTCATGCACCTCACTGTATACCAAGCAACTTCCTTTCAACTCTCCTCTTTCTTTCATGCACCTCGCTGTATACCAAGCAACTTCCTTTCAACTCTCCTCTTTCTTTCAAGCACCTCGCTGTATACCAAGCAACTTCCTTTCAACTCTCCTCTTTCTTTCAAGCACCTCTCTGTATACCAAGCAACTTCCTTTCAACTCTCCTCTTTCTTTCATGCACCTCGCTGTATACCAAGCAACTTCCTTTCAACTCTCCTCTTTCTTTCATGCACCTCGCTGTATACCAAGCAACTTCCTTTCAACTCTCCTCTTTCTTTCATGCACCTCGCTGTATACCAAGCAACTTCCTTTCAACTCTCCTCTTTCTTTCATGCACCTCTCTGTATACCAAGCAACTTCCTTTCAACTCTCCTCTTTCTTTCATGCACCTCGCTGTATACCAAGCAACTTCCTTTCAACTCTCCTCTTTCTTTCATGCACCTCGCTGTATACCAAGCAACTTCCTTTCAACTCTCCTCTTTCCTTCATGCACCTCTCTGTATACCAAGCAACTTCCTTTCAACTCTCCTCTTTCTTTCAAGCACCTCGCTGTATACCAAGCAACTTCCTTTCAACTCTCCTCTTTCTTTCATGCACATCGCTGTATACCAAGCTTCTTCCTTTCAACTCTCCTCTTTCTTTCATGCACCTCTCTGTATACCAAGCAACTTCCTTTCAACTCTCCTCTTTCTTTCAAACACCTCGCTGTATACCAAACAACTTCCTTTCAACTCTCCTCTTTCTTTCATGCACCTCTCTGTATACCAAGCAACTTCCTTTCAACTCTCCTATTTCTTTGATGCACCTCGCTGTATACCAAGCTTCTTCCTTTCAACTCTCCTCTTTCTGTCAAGCTGGCTTGCTCCCTATTGTCTTTAGCTGTTTTATAAGATTCAGGTTTTAGTATTTCAGGTCGATCAGTTCTTGAAGTTCTGCTTCGAAGTTCAAAAGGATTCATAATTGCTGAGGTTAGTTTTCGAATTAGTTTGTGTTGTATATATCATACACCACGTGGTGTTGTTATCAGGTCAATATCAGAGGTAGTTATGTAGAGGGTAATGTCCGAGTAACTCTCCATTCCTTAAAAATAATGGAGAGTTGCGAGGATATTACCCTACTTAAATTACACTCAAAGTATTGCTCTTTTATCAAAATTGCTTTAGAAAGTTAAAACAATTTAATTTCTACTTAAAAAATATGATGTGATGTGTAACTCTCCTTTACTGAAAAATAATGGAGTGAAAGAACAATAGGGTGACGTCACAAGTGTAATTTAATTTTGGAAAACCGACCTCCAAGCAACCGAGAGGTCGGTTATCAAGGTTGGTTATAAGATAACGAACCTCGTGATAACCGATCTCTCGGTTCGATTGTAGACTTGTGTATGTGTTATATAGGCAACTTACTTTTACTTTACTTAAAGGTGTACCCATTGTGTCATTTGGGGTGACATATGCCAAATGTTATAAATGGTGTTATTTTATCAGGAAGTACTGACTGTTGACGAAAATTGTAATTTTTTTGATAATCGACTCACATCACGACAAATTAGGGTTGACAATGTTGAATAGGCCATGACTACTAGTACTGTACATGAAAATGGGACTAGTAGTTTCGGTTTCTACGTATGTATAATGACGTTGCTCGATTTAAATGGAAACTAGTATCATTATGATATATTTTACGATTGGGGATTGGTATGCACGTTGAGTGAAACGATTTGAACTTAAATCCGCCCTTATGGTATGTTGGCACGTATTAAAGCCAAATAAAATATTATGGAAAAATACTAGATGCATCTTTAATAGCAGAATATTTACGAAATATCTAAATGATGAAATTAAAAATTTTGATAGCAAGAAAATCAACGATATCAATTTAACACTCGATATTGATTATCGAAAACAAGTTATTCATTGTTGAAGTCAATGAAAATGACATGCAAAAGTATATGAGACGAGAATGTCAAAATGGTAAAGACAGTCATCCCACGCCCTGGTGAAAATCATTATTACGATTTGTCAAGCAAAGTTGTATGAAACTGTCAATGAAAGTTGAAATCGTGAACAATCAGAACATCATGTTTAAATTTCGTTTGGTCACTTGAAAAACCCCTATTACATAAGCTAACCTATCAAATACGGTTAAACAGCAAATGAATTAGTGTCAAATACAATGTAACTCACCTTTAATAGTTTCGCTCCGAACAGACCTTGAAACACTTATTATGTGTACTATTGTTTGAAACATCAGACCACTCCATTTTAGCCACATCCTCCCAACCACGCGCTTTTGATTGTGTGCAGCACCTGAAGTTAGAAACTTAGCTTGGCAATATGACATTCACGATGTCCGTGCATCACAAGATGCATATGCAATGAACAACGTCCGTGCAGCCACGCTTTTCACCAGCAGATAGTTGGTCATGGACTGAATGGCTTGTTAAAACATAATATGTTGTCAAAATCAATCTTATAAATGTTTGTTTTAATTTTTTTTAAATCATCTTTATTGCATATATATATTCAAAGAAAAGGTGATGTAGTAAAATCGAAAAGAAACAGTTGGTTACTTGCTAGGAATTTCTGTTTGACAACAATGAATGTACACGAATTGATTTGCACGTGAATTCGCGGAGTGTACACGTGAACGTGAAGCAATGTTCGGAGTAGAATTCACTCAAGCATTACAACATTACGACTATTTCAAAACGTTCAATGCATGTAAAGTAACTATTTCGTATTTAAATTAATAAAAATAAAACGACTTGCCACTTTATCAATCATAACCATGTGGTGTGTGTGAAATAATGACCTCGACCTCGTGAATATCTGTGATACTGAACCATCTCGCGTACCGCTCGATGGTTATCACAGATATTCATGAGGTCGAGGTCACTATTTCAACCATATTAATCTTACATCTAATAAGGTTTCTCATCTAAAGATAAAGATTTAGATTACGTAATTATATATTTATGTATTGGCATTTGGGTAAAATGCCACTCAAACAAGTTATTGGCCAATTTAATCAATTGATCTGGTTTATATTCTTTTCATATGCATTAATGTTATTGATATCTTAACCATCATAACTTAAATGCATATTAACTGAACTATTCATTAAAGTTATACATGCTTGTATGTGTGCTAACGTTTCAATAAGATAGATTTTTATTTTGTCCAGCCCCTCGGCGGTGTATTATAAAACCAAAGCCTACAATGATGTTTTACATTATAGAAAGCACACTTTATATAACATTTAGAAGTTTATCTCTCACTTGTTTCTCTGGCGTTTAGGTAAGTTTGCATTTTTTCAAGACTTATAGCCCACTTCCTGTCTCGTTGCCATGGTTTCTTTTGTTACAACAGTAGGTGTACTAGCCGATACCGTAGGGGAATTTTGATATACCTACACTTGTTTGATACACCTACAATTTTAATTCAAATTCTTTAGAGTCAAATTACTTTCTAAACACATTTTACACACTAATATATATACACGATTTAAATCGAAGTCAAGATACTCTACAAAAGTTTGCATGTTTCAATCGAACCTGGGATCGAACTCTATCTTTCCTGCCCAGAGGTCTACCCACCCAGCCATGAGGGCAGATGAAAATTGATAACATTTTTCTTGACCAATTGATTAAGGTTTGTATACTGCCTGAAATAATATGTGTGGTTTGTGTATTTGTTTATGAATGTCATTGGTAAGTATTTTTGGGGTGCAAACTGTTTTACACATATTGAATTTAGTTTGTTTAACTAAAACTCAGGTCATGTGACATTTGTCATTAGCTCTATTGTGAAACTAGTATATTTCAGCGAGATGCACGGGCGATCGTGATCCGTGCATGATGCGCATGCTTTTTCTGAAGCGCGCTGACAGTTTAGAATGTGTTGGTCTTAACCACTGAGTTTATATAAAAAAAAATCAAAGTTTATAAAAGTTTCATTTTTTTGTTATTTTCAGAATAAAAATGTTCTTTGCAAAAGAAACTCGACAGGAGTGGGGTATAAGTCAGATGTACCCACTCTTTCCTCGGTGCATTGGCTGATACACCTATTGTTTTCAAGAATAGTGGAGCCTCCTCGGCCCCACGATTCTTGAAATCAATAGGTGTATCAGCCAATGCCCTCGGAAAAGAGTGGGTACATCTAATACTTATTTATTACATTTGCTTTTGTAAATGAAGAATATCAAGTAGTATAGTATGACTTTGTAGCGAGTGGTTCTTTTATATAACTCGCTTGGCATTAACCTTGGTTGTTATCGTAAACAACTTACACACGTGATAACATGTTTATAACTTCAGCCTTGGCGGTTATGTGATAACCAAGCTACACAGTACACATGTAGCCTTCTACAAAAGAACACTGTGTCAATAGATAATGTTATGGAAGTAGAAATTGAATCTATTTTTCGAAAACCTAAGTCCTGGTCATATCTGCATGCATAATTTCATCTAATATTGCAGCTGAGCCTCTTAACTGGGTCACGGTTCTCATGTTGCAGCTGGTAACTGGGTCACTGTTCTCTTGTTGCAGCTGTTAACTGGGTCACTGTTCTCTTGTTGCAGCTGTTAACTGGGTCACTGTTCTCTTGTTGCAGCTGTTAACTGGGCCACGGTTCTCTTGTTGCAGCTGTTAACTGGGTCACTGTTCTCTTGTTGCAGCTGTTAACTGGGCCACGGTTCTCTTGTTGCAGCTGTTAACTGGGTCACGGTTCTCTTGTTGCAGCTGTTAACTGGGTCACGGTTCTCATGTTGCAGCTGTTAACTGGGTCACGGTTCTCATGTTGCAGCTGTTAACTGGGTCACGGTTCTCATGTTGCAGCTGTTAACTGGGTCACGGTTCTCTTGTTGCAGCTGTTAACTGGGTCACGGTTCTCTTGTTGCAGCTGTTAACTGGGTCACGGTTCTCATGTTGCGGCTGTTAACTGGGTCACGGTTCTCATGTTGCAGCAGTTAACTGGGTCACGGTTCTCATGTTGCAGCTGTTAACTGGGTCACGGTTCTCATGTTGCAGCTGTTAACTGGGTCACGGTTCTCCTGTTGCAGCTGTTAACTGGGTCACGGTTCTCATGTTGCAGCTGTTAACTGGGTCACTGTTCTCTTGTTGCAGCTGTTAATTGGGTCACGGTTCTCATGTTGTGGCTGTTAACTGGGTCACGGTTCTCTTGTTGCAGCTGTTAACTGGGTCACGGTTCTCCTGTTGCAGCTGTTAACTGGGTCACGGTTCTCATGTTGCAGCTGTTAACTGGGTCACGGTTCTTCTGCTGCATCTGTTAACTGGGTCATGGTTCTCTTGTTGCAGCCGTTAACTTGGTCACTGTTCTCTTGTTGCAGCTGTTAACTTGGTCACTGTTCTCTTGTTGCAGCTGTTAACTGGGTCACTGTTCTCTTGTTGCAGCTGTTAACTGGGTCACTGTTCTCTTGTCGATGGTCGGCAAGTTCGGCGCATCGGGAGCTTTCGCCATTGTCTACGTCTACACGGCAGAGTTGTTCCCTACAATCGTACGAAACTCCGGTGTGGGTGTCAGCTCCTTCTGTGCTCGGGTTGGCGGTATGGTGTCTCCTTATATAGCAGACCTGGTATGATTGTCTCACCTTCCAGCTTAAATCATCATCATCATCATAGACCCTAACCCTCCGTATATAGCAGACCTGGTATGATTGTCTCACCTTCCATCTTAAAACAACATAATTATCATCATCATCATCATAGACCCTAACCCTCCGTATATAGCAGACCTGGTATGATTGTCTCACCTTCCATCTTAAAACAACATAATTATCATCATTATCATCATCATCGACATTAATTTTTAAAAACTTCCTTTCATCATCACAATATTTATCACAATACGTCCGAATATTTAAACCGCAGTGATTTCTTAATTCTCTCCCTGCAGAGGTTGCTCTAGTCGTTTCTTCCATACGTTCCCTGGTGCAAGTACAAACGGAGAATATTGACTGGTTGTCAGTTGTTAGTTGTGCAATCAACGACGTTTTTACAAGAGGGGACTGGACAGGAAATATTTCTTAAAACACCATCGGTAAGACGATGTTTATTGATAAATTGTCACCGCTGGGCGATATTTCTAGAAGCGAGACAAATTGCCCACTTGTAAAAGAGGTTATGTGAGATCGGACAAATGACTTTAGTAACCTATGTGGGTAGAAATCTCCAAGTACAATGGTGACTGCAAGTCAGTCTAAGTTTATTTAAAGCAGTCTCTTGCTATCACAAACCGTAAACAAGTTCAGCGTACATGATAAAAGTATCCATGACCATTAATTGGTAAAACACGTCCAACTTGTTTGTGAAATGATGTATGTCCTTTTTGCTATTTCAGGGCGTCCTCGTGGGCGGTGACTTGAAGATAGCCCTTCCTCTGATCGTGTTCGGAGCTTTGTCAGTTGGTGCGGGACTGTTCTCGTTGTTACTTCCGGAAACTCTGAACAAAAGACTTCCAGAAACCATCGAGGATGCCAAAAATCTGCAAAAGTAAATAAATTAACAATATATTTTCAATTGGGACGATGTCCTGTCACAAGGAGACGCTGCATGCAGTCACGCTGTCTGCAATAGTACAAACTTATCATAATGTTTCGGGATTCGAACAGACAGCCTTTAGGCACCTATCGTCCGCATTGACTTTCCTAACAGCAGCATACAGTTTATACGAAGTATCGCACCAATAGATAGTGAATATACAAGTCTAAATATCTTATGATAGAGAGAGCATACACAAAGTATGACAGAAAGTCTTGGTCCGGAGAGGAAATGATTATGAAGGTTAAGGTGAAGGTTTTATTCTTCCTCTCTGTCCACCTGTTGTCTGCCAGGTAGGACAACACGCTGACATGGCGAGGATCTGATTCTGCCATCATCAGGCGATGTGATTTACCGGGGACAGAAGCATTTAACGCAAAATGCCTGTAACGCAAAATATGGAAAATAAAAAAAAATAAAAAAAAGAGAAGCATTTAGGGTTAGGGTTAATACATATCTATGCCAATATCCAAATTGTAAAGATGGTTACAGTTGTAGGCTACCTTTTAACATGATCTGTACCACATGCACTCTGTTAAAGGGTGGGTGAGTATTGTGTGTAGAATTGAAATCCAATTATGAGACAATCCAGTTGAAACATATCACTGAGGACCACATTTTAGTGACTTAAATTTTATGATTTGAAAAAAGAACAGTCAAGTTCATTCAAAACTAAAAAAACCCCAATAACAACAACAACAACAATAACAACACAATAACAACACAACAACAAAAATACAAAAACAATACAATAACAATGCAATACAATAACAACACAACAACAAAACATTAACACTACAACAACAAAAATACCCTAATAATAATACCCCTTTAAGTGTATGAACATTCACTTAACGCCATGTCCAAAGGTGTCACAACCTCGTTTTGCCATGTACCAGGTGTTTGCTCACTTTGAATGACTAATAATGTATTTATTCACGATATAACAGATGATATTGTTTATTACAGAGGCGGCGGGAAGAACAAGTACCACGTGGACAGCACCACCAAGAATGTGGAGAAGACGGACGGGGGAGTGGTTCTTGGCAGATTCAAAGTCAACGACTCCACGAAATACTGACAAGTTCAGAAAACCCCCATTTATTTGTTTCTCATTTGGTTACTTAGCAAAATGACGACAAACATAAATAAATTCCTAATAATAGACGGACATGAAGCCCAGTGTTTTTTTTTATTGACGATAAATAGATTTGCGACGTACATTTGAATAGAAATTTACATTTTCACGAGAGGATACGTGAGAGATATACCCATACTTTTCCGAGTGTATCGAATGATACCCTACACTTTTCCCCGTGGGGCCCTTACGAGGCGGAACCGAGTAAGGCTCCAACGAGGAAAAGTGTAGGGTATCATTTGTAACAGGAGGAAACGTATGGGTATATCTGTCTTATACCCTACTTACGGTCGAGTGTAAGCGGATACTATTTCATAATATTTCTAAACAAATACAGCTGTAAACAAGCATGTGCATGAAACGCACAACCCAAAAACGGCCTCGTCTGTGACAACGCAACCCTTGCTGTGTTGTATGGTTACCCATGTTTGGGGCTCGAAATCTAATTGATATGGCCCAATGACGGTATTGTCAACGCAGATGCACGTGCATCTTGCTGAAATGTACAGCTAACGCTATAAACAGCTTGGACCTTGCCAGCAGAATCTTAAGTAATCTCTAGAAGATGTATGCACTCCCCCATGGTGGAAGCCCTCTTCCAGGTCAATAGTCACCAACTGATCACCTCCTTTAACAATATCTTTCAAACAGGATACGTCCTCATATCTAAATTTGAGTACCTTTAGATATTTATTTGTGTGACGTAAGTCCACTATCACTCTGTATTTGCCATGTCGCTTGGTAACATACCCTATGGGTACAACACATCTTGTACATAGTCTACTCTCGAGATACGACTGTGCTCATCTAATTATGATATTTCCTGGTCTACAAACTTAGTCTGACCATAAGTAAGTATATGATTATCAGCATGAAGAGGGCCAGGTTCACCAGAAATGAAAGGTAATGTTACACAACAAAACAACCAAGATTTCACATTATCAGAAACATTCAATCCAATTCACTGATCAGAAAAACATGAAAAACGTGAAGCCATAACAAAACTAGCATAATTCTGAAAATGTATGCACAAATAGACAAATCAACATGGTGAATAACTAATGCAATCAATAAAATGTCTATTTAAAACATTTTCAAGACTCATTCACTATCTCTATCAAGCGAAGCAAAGAGTTCAGTTCAATAACAGCGAACGCTTATAATCGCTCATTGATTGCTCAATATAGCGCTCAAGTAGCGCTCATTCTCTCCTGAACGATACGGTGCAAAACCTCAAAGTTCGCTCGTTTTTCTACGTAGAGCTACATTGAGCAATCGCGTTCAAGAGAGGTTTAAAAGTAATCGCTAATTGAGCGATTACTTTGAAACCTCTCTTGAACACGGCCCAGGTCTCCCAGATAGTCAGGGTTCAGAGGTATCCGCCCCTGCCGAAGCATTATTGACGGCGAAAAAAAGAGTTCCCCGCTTGGTTGAAACCCCGATTGCCTCTGTATGAAAATCTACCACGTCCGGGAAAGCCGCCCCTTCTACTTGAGTTCTGAGCAGCCGATATTGTAATTGCGTGTTGAAGTTGAGTCAGGGAATCGCCCGTAAAATCCGACGTAAATAGCGCTCTGAACACACGAGCTGTTTCCTGGTCGAAAGTCCCCTGCACAACATAGGACGCGTGTTCTTCTTGTAAGTAGCAAATCTGCGCTACTTGTATATTGAACAAGTGTAACAAATGTTCGTCTGTCACATCATGACGACTTTTCACCTTCCACAAAAGCTTCAACGTCGTTTCAGCGAATTTCCCACACTTGCTAATAATCGCGGCTGTTTGTGAATCAACACTTCTAATGCCGCGTCTAGAATCCGTCAGTTTAAAATTATTTGGTAGTTTGACTTGATTGTAAACGTCTCTTATTGACTGAAATTCAGCCTGAACATCCTCAGCTGCATGACTGGTCATGGGACTTGGGTCGTCATGCCGACAAATTGCCTCCCCGAGGCGGAGTCTCGTGTGTGAAGGTCACCGTCACCGGTTAAATACGCTATCCTATGAGATTCCAAATGACCATCAATCGTATCCAATCTGATACTCAATATTCGGACTGATTTCACGATATCTTCTAAGCATGCATCTCTTTTTGTATGAGAATCCTCGCGCTCACTATTCGGATTCAGACATTTTCTCAAGTCCTGCATGGCGGACGTCGCACCAAAGAGAACTGATTGTGATGTCATAATGACATCACTTCCTGTTAAGAAGTTGTGTTTTTCTGACTACAAACTTCCTGACAACAACTATTCTCTGCCGTTCACTGCTCCTACGGTGTGTATTCTCAACAGCTTCCTGGCAGACAGAAGTCGAATCAAGGTTGAGTGTTGACACCCAGACAAGCTAATGTTACTCTATATACTATACTATACAATTACTCTCTATACTATACTATACACTTACTCTATATACTATACTATACAATTACTCTATATACTATACTATACAATTACTCTCTATACTATACTATACAATTTCTCTCTATACTATACTATACAATTACTCTATATACTATACTATACACTTACTCTCTATACTATACTATACAGTTGCTCTCTATACTATACTATACAATTACTCTCTATACTATACTATACTATTACTCTCTATACTATACTATACAGTTGCTCTCTATACTATACTATACAATTACTCTATATTCTATACTATACAATTACTCTCTATACTATACTATACAGTTGCTCTCTATACTATACTATACAATTACTCTCTATACTATACTATACTATACAATTACTCTCTATACTATACAATTACTCTCTATACTATACTATACAATTACTCTCTATACTATACTATACAATTACTCTATATACTATACTATACTATACAATTACTCTCTATACTATACTATACAATTACTCTCTATACTATACTATACAATTACTCTCTATACTATACTATACAATTACTCTCTATACTATACTATACAATTACTCTCTATACTATACTATACAATTACTCTATATACTATACTATTCTATACAATTACTCTCTATACTTTACTATACAATTACTCTCTATACTATACTATACAATTACTCTATATACTATACTATACAATTACTCTATATACTATACTATACAATTACTCTCTATACTATACTATACAATTACTCTCTATACTATACTATACAATTACTCTCTATACTATACTATACAATTACTCTCTATACTATACTATACAATTACTCTATATACTATACTATAGTATACAATTACGCTCTATACTTTACTATACAATTACTCTCTATACTATACTATACAATTACTCTCTATACTATACTATACAATTACTCTCTATACTATACTATACAATTACTCTCTATACTATACTATACAATTACTCTATATACTATACTATTCTATACAATTACTCTCTATACTTTACTATACAATTACTCTCTATACTATACTATACAATTACTCTATATACTATACTATACAATTACTCTCTATACTATACTATACAATTACTCTCTATACTATACTATACAATTACTCTCTATACTATACTATTCAATTACTCTCTATACTATACTATACAATTACTCTCTATACTATACTATACAATTACTCTCTATACTATACTATACAATTACTCTATATACTATACTATACTATACAATTACTCTCTATACTATACTATACAATTACTCTCTATACTATACTATACAATTACTCTCTATACTATACTATACAATTACTCTCTATACTATACTATACAATTACTCTCTATACTATACTATACAATTACTCTATATACTATACTATTCTATACAATTACTCTCTATACTTTACTATACAATTACTCTCTATACTATACTATACAATTACTCTATATACTATACTATACAATTACTCTCTATACTATACTATACAATTACTCTCTATACTATACTATACAATTACTCTATATACTATACTATACAATTACTCTCTATACTATACTTTACAATTACTCTATATACTATACTATACAATTACTCTCTATACTATACTATACAATTACTCTCTATACTATACTATACAATTTCTCTATATACTATACTATACAATTACTCTCTATACTATACTATTCAATTACTCTCTATACTATACTATACAATTACTCTCTATACTATACTATACAATTACTATCTATACTATACTATACAATTACTCTCTATACTATACTATACAATTACTCTCTATACTATACTATACAATTACTCTCTATACTATACTATTCAATTACTCTATATACTATACTATACAATTACTCTCTATACTATACAATTACTCTCTATACTATACTATACAATTACTCTCTATACTATACAATTACTCTATATACTATACTATACAATTACTCTCTATACTATACTATACAATTACTCTCTATACTATACTATACTATACAATTACTCTCTATACTATACTATACAATTACTCTCTATACTATACTATACAATTACTCTCTATACTATACTATACTATACAATTACTCTCTATACTATACAATTACTCTCTATACTATACTATACAATTACTCTCTATACTATACAATTACTCTATATACTATACTATACAATTACTCTCTATACTATACTATACAATTACTCTATATACTATACTATACACTTACTCTATATACTATACTATACAATTA
>OW388293.1:619137-709173 GCA_936450465.1 Gibbula magus | reverse complement strand
TACAATTACTCTATATACTATACTATACAATTACTCTATATACTATACTATACAATTACTCTATATACTATACTATACTATACAATTACTCTATATACTATACTATACAATTACTCTCTATACTATACTATACAATTACTCTCTATACTATACTATACTATACAATTACTCTATATACTATACTATACAATTACTCTCTATACTATACTATACAATTACTCTATATACTATACTATACAATTACTCTATATACTATACTATACAATTACTCTATATACTATACTATACAATTACTCTCTATAATACTATACTATACAATTACTCTATACTATACTATACAATTACTCTATATACTATACTATACAATTACTCTCTATACTATACTATACAATTACTCTCTATACTATACTATACAATTACTCTCTATACTATACTATACAATTACTCTATATACTATACTATACAATTACTCTATATACTATACTATACAATTACTCTCTATACTATACTATACAATTACTCTATATACTATACTATACAATTACTCTATATACTATACTATACAATTACTCTATATACTATACTATACAATTACTCTCTATATACTATACTATACAATTACTCTCTATACTATACTATTCTATACAATTACTCTATATACTATACTATACAATTACTCTATATACTATACTATACAATTACTCTATATACTATACTATACAATTACTCTATATACTATACTATACAATTACTCTATATACTATACTATACAATTACTCTATATACTATACTATACAATTACTCTCTATACTATACTATACAATTACTCTATATACTATACTATACAATTACTCTATATACTATACTATACAATTACTCTCTATACTATACTATACTATACAATTACTCTATATACTATACTATACAATTACTCTATATACTATACTATACAATTACTCTCTATACTATACTATACTATACAATTACTCTATATACTATACTATACAATTACTCTATACTATACTATACAATTACTCTCTATACTATACTATACTATACAATTACTCTATATACTATACTATACAATTACTCTATATACTATACTATACAATTACTCTATATACTATACTATACAATTACTCTATATACTATACTATACAATTACTCTCTATACTATACTATACAATTACTCTATATACTATACTATACAATTACTCTATATACTATACTATACAATTACTCTCTATACTATACTATACTATACAATTACTCTATATACTATACTATACAATTACTCTATATACTATACTATACAATTACTCTCTATACTATACTATACTATACTATACAATTACTCTATATACTATACTATACAATTACTCTCTATACTATACTATACAATTACTCTCTATACTATACTATACTATACAATTACTCTATATACTATACTATACACTTACTCTATATACTATACTATACAATTACTCTCTATACTATACTATACAATTACTCTCTATACTATACTATACTATACAATTACTCAATATACTATACTATACAATTACTCTATATACTATACTATACAATTACTCTCTATACTATACTATACTATACAATTACTCTATATACTATACTATACAATTACTCTATATACTATACTATACAATTACTCTATATACTATACTATACAATTACTCTCTATACTATACTATACTATACAATTACTCTATATACTATACTATACAATTACTCTATATACTATACTATACAATTACTCTCTATACTATACTATACTATACAATTACTCTATATACTATACTATACAATTACTCTCTATACTATACTATACAATTACTCTCTATACTATACTATACTATACAATTACTCTATATACTATACTATACAATTACTCTCTATACTATACTATACAATTACTCTATATACTATACTATACAATTACTCTATATACTATACTATACAATTACTCTATATACTATACTATACAATTACTCTCTATACTATACTATACTATACAATTACTCTCTATACTATACTATACAATTACTCTATATACTATACTATACAATTACTCTCTATACTATACTATACAATTACTCTCTATACTATACTATACAATTACTCTCTATACTATACTATACAATTACTCTATATACTATACTATACAATTACTCTATATACTATACTATACAATTACTCTCTATACTATACTATACAATTACTCTATATACTATACTATACAATTACTCTATATACTATACTATACAATTACTCTATATACTATACTATACAATTACTCTCTATACTATACTATACTATACAATTACTCTCTATACTATACTATACTATACAATTACTCTATATACTATACTATACAATTACTCTATATACTATACTATACAATTACTCTATATACTATACTATACAATTACTCTATATACTATACTATACAATTACTCTATATACTATACTATACAATTACTCTATATACTATACTATACAATTACTCTCTATACTATACTATACAATTACTCTATATACTATACTATACAATTACTCTATATACTATACTATACAATTACTCTCTATACTATACTATACTATACAATTACTCTATATACTATACTATACAATTACTCTATATACTATACTATACAATTACTCTCTATAGTATACTATACTATACAATTACTCTATATACTATACTATACAATTACTCTCTATACTATACTATACAATTACTCTCTATACTATACTATACTATACAATTACTCTATATACTATACTATACAATTACTCTATATACTATACTATACAATTACTCTCTATACTATACTATACAATTACTCTATATACTATACTATACAATTACTCTATATACTATACTATACAATTACTCTATATACTATACTATACAATTACTCTCTATACTATACTATACAATTACTCTCTATACTATACTATACAATTACTCTATATACTATACTATACAATTACTCTCTATACTATACTATACAATTACTCTCTATACTATACTATACAATTACTCTCTATACTATACTATACAATTACTCTCTATACTATACTATACAATTACTCTATATACTATACTATACAATTACTCTATATACTATACTATACAATTACTCTCTATACTATACTATACAATTACTCTCTATACTATACTATACAATTACTCTCTATACTATACTATACAATTACTCTCTATACTATACTATACAATTACTCTCTATACTATACTATACAATTACTCTCTATACTATACTATACAATTACTCTCTATACTATACTATACAATTACTATATATACTATACTATACAATTACTCTCTATACTATACAATTACTCTATATACTATACTATACAATTACTCTATATACTATACTATACAATTACTCTCTATACTATACTATACAATTACTCTCTATACTATACTATACAATTACTCTATATACTATACTATACAATTACTCTATATACTATACTATACAATTACTCTCTTTACTATACTATACAATTACTCTCTATACTATACTATACAATTACTCTCTATACTATACTATACAATTACTCTCTATACTATACTATACAATTACTCTATAATATACTATACAATTACTCTCTATACTATACTATACAATTACTCTCTATACTATTCAATTACTCTCTATACTATACTATACAATTACTCTATATACTATACTATACAATTACTCTCTATACTATACTATACAATTACTCTCTATACTATACTATACAATTACTCTCTATACTATACTATACAATTACTCTCTATACTATACTATACAATTACTCTCTATACTATACTATACAATTACTATCTATACTATACTATACAATTACTATCTATACTATACTATACAATTACTCTCTATACTATACTATACAATTACTCTCTATACTATACTATACAATTACTCTATATACTATACTATACAATTACTCTATATACTATACTATACAATTACTCTCTATACTATACAATTACTCTATATACTATACTATACAATTACTCTCTATACTATACTATACTATTACTCTCTATACTATACTATACAATTACTCTCTATACTATACTATACTATTACTCTCTATACTATACTATACAATTACTCTCTATACTATACTATACAATTACTCTCTATACTATACTATTCAATTACTCTCTATACTATACAATACTTTTCAATTACTCTATATACTATACTATACTATACAATTACTCTTTATACTATACTATACAATTACTCTGTATACTATACTATACAATTACTATATATACTATACTATACAATTACTCTCTATACTATACTATACAATTACTCTCTATACTATACTATACAATTACTCTCTATACTATACTATACAATTACTCTCTATACTATACTATACAATTACTCTATATACTATACTATACAATTACTCTATATACTATACTATACAATTACTCTCTATACTATACTATACAATTACTCTCTATACTATACTATACAATAACTCTCTATACTATACTATACAATTACTCTCTATACTATACTATACAATTACTCTCTATACTATACTATACTATACTATACTATACAATTACTCTCTATACTATACTATACAATTACTCTCTATACTATACTATACAATTACTCTCTATACTATACTATACTATACACTTACTCTCTATACTATACTATACAATTACTCTCTATACTATACTATACTATACAATTACTCTATATACTATACTATACAATTATTCTATATACTATACTATACTATACTATACTATACAATTACTCTCTATACTATACTATACTATACAATTACTCTATATACTATACTATACAATTACTCTCTATACTATACTATACAATTACTCTCTATACTATACTATACAATTACTCTATAATATACTATACAATTACTCTCTATACTATACTATACTATACAATTACTCTCTATACTATACTATACAATTACTCTCTACACTATACTATAACTCTCTATACTATACTATACTATACTATACTATACTATACAATTACTCTCTATACTATACTATACTATACTATACTATACAATTACTCTCTATACTATACTATACTATACAATTACTCTATATACTATACTATACAATTACTCTATATACTATACTATACAATTACTCTCTATACTATACAATTACTCTATATACTATACTATACAATTACTCTCTATACTATACTATACTATTACTCTCTATACTATACTATACAATTACTCTCTATACTATACTATACTATTACTCTCTATACTATACTATACAATTACTCTCTATACTATACTATACTATACAATTACTCTCTATACTATACTATTCAATTACTCTCTATACTATACAATACTATTCAATTACTCTATATACTATACTATACTATACAATTACTCTTTATACTATACTATACAATTACTCTCTATACTATACTATACAATTACTATATATTCTATACTATACAATTACTCTCTATACTATACTATACAATTACTCTCTATACTATACTATACAATTACTCTCTATACTATACTATACAATTACTCTCTATACTATACTATACAATTACTCTATATACTATACTATACAATTACTCTATATACTATACTATACAATTACTCTCTATACTATACTATACAATTACTCTCTATACTATACTATACAATAACTCTCTATACTATACTATACAATTACTCTCTATACTATACTATACAATTACTCTCTATACTATACTATACTATACTATACAATTACTCTCTATACTATACTATACAATTACTCTCTATACTATACTATACAATTACTCTCTATACTATACTATACTATACACTTACTCTCTATACTATACTATACAATTACTCTCTATACTATACTATACTATACAATTTCTCTATATACTATACTATACAATTATTCTATATACTATACTATACTATACTATACTATACAATTACTCTCTATACTATACTATACTATACAATTACTCTATATACTATACTATACAATTACTCTCTATACTATACTATACAATTACTCTCTATACTATACTATACAATTACTCTATAATATACTATACAATTACTCTATACTATACTATACTATACAATTACTCTCTATACTATACTATACAATTACTCTCTACACTATACTATAACTCTCTATACTATACTATACTATACTATACTATACAATTACTCTATATACTATACTATACTATACTATACTATACAATTACTCTCTATACTATACTATACTATACTATACAATTACTCTATATACTATACTATACAATTACTCTATATACTATACTATACAATTACTCTATATACTATACTATACAATTACTCTCTATACTATACTATACTATACTATACAATTACTCTCTATACTATACTATACTATACTATACTATACTATACTATACTATACAGTTGCTCTCAAAGCTCGTGAATGTTTGACCTACCCCTCTTCAACCCTTTACAACACAGTCAGGCAGACAGACACAGTTTATCAAAGTGTCACATGTGTGTATACTTATAAATAAGGTACATAAACTATGTAGGTAAATGATACATACAAGAAGTCTACAAAGGTTTATGTGACACTGACATAAAATAGGAATAAAACGGGAACACATAAAACGAACAAACAAAGGAGGAGTTCAACGTACATAAAATATGTATAAAGCATAATCAACGAGGCATTGTAAATACAACAAAGAGTAACCATTCAAATGATTTCTCTCCTTTTAAACAGTTCATAAACATTGCCCGGCATATAATGCGGGGGAATATAGTCGTTGGTTCCGTCTGTCTGTCCGTCTGTCCGTGATCGCATCGTTTCCGGAACAGGGTACTGTTCCACTAACCGATCTTAGTCCTAAGATGAATCCTAGCCAATTATAAAAGATGGGCTTACACCTGATCTAAGAGCCTAGATAGGTTAGTGGAACGGCCCCCAGAACCCTAGCTTAACGAAAGTTATGTAGGAAGTTTAGCGCAAATATGTTGCGCAACAGAGACTAACGAGCAACGGTTGGCAACGTCTTTCTCTCGACTCAAATCGAAATAATTTTGTATCGTCAAAGTTCAATGTCCCAAAAATTCAAACTCGACACCCATTTCAACACAGGGTCATGCTCTCTTAATCCCAACCCCATAAGTTACATCTTGCCGGCAAGAGGCAGACTAACGGGGTCCACCCCTGTCCAGCCCTGCAAGCAAGACTCTCAACCAGTTACTGAGCCGCACAACATACAGATACACAGCAAATAGAGTTAAATTGCAAAAAATAAAATAAGTTCTATCTTGATTAATTTCTATGATACAAATATAATATAAACTTTTAGGTGATGACCCCCAAAGTGATGGGTACCAACCCACCAAATTACAGCTTTGGGGTGTACCGGTTCTGGAGGAGAAGTCGAAAGTATGAAATGTTTACGGACGACGGCCCATGCCATAAGCACATCTGGCCTTTCGAAATTATTTTGGGGATCTGGCTTTGATATTACAAACTTTCATTCACCTAGATGTGATATTTTCAGGTTAACTTATGTTTTTCCAATTAGAGCACAGCAGTAATTTTTACCAAGTTCAATTACATGTTCAAGGGCAATAACTACGTAACATGATATGGCCTTCGAATTCGATGAAGAGTATCATCAGGATTACCTGCTAGCTCACTTTCATTCAGCTAGATGTAATAGTTTGTGAGAAAACTCGACGCCATTGGAGTATCACAGCAATTATTAGTACCAAGTGCAATTACTTCTATGGCACTGTTGAAGTTGTATATAGATTTATTATTTATTAACTCTATTTGAAATACAGGTGAAAATTGTTGTTTATAATCTTTTAACATTATTTTAGTTTTGAATGTTTTTAGAATCGGTATTAGTGATAAAAATTATTAGTTTGCCCAGGCAGTTTATTCTATAAGGTTGAGATACTTTAACATGAAAAGTAAATTATTTTGTAAAAAGTTATCTATCTAATTGATTTTATGTGTTAGCTATCAAGTTAGTTACTAAAGCAAACTATTGTTTTGATTTACAATTGGTTAAGCATTGTAATTTACTAACACTGTACCCCACACCATGGTACATGCACCTCACTGTATACCAAGCTACTTCCTTTCAACTCTCCTCTTTCTTTCATGCACCTCACTGTATACCAAGCTACTTTCTTTCAACTCTCCTCTTTCTTTCATGCACCTCTCTGTATACCAAGCAACTTCCTTTCAACTCTCCTCTTTCTTTCAAGCACCTCTCCTCTTTCTTTCATGCACCTCTCTGTATACCAAGCAACTTCCTTTCAACTCTCCTCTTTCTTTCAAGCACCTCGCTGTATACCAAGCAACTTCCTTTCAACTCTCCTCTTTCTTTCATGCACCTCGCTGTATACCAAGCAACTTCCTTTCAACTCTCCTCTTTCTTTCATGCACCTCTCTGTATACCAAGCAACTTCCTTTCAACTCTCCTCTTTCTTTCAAGCACCTCGCTGTATACCAAGCAACTTCCTTTCAACTCTCCTCTTTCTTTCATGCACCTCGCTGTATACCAAGCTTCTTCCTTTCAACTCTCCTCTTTCTTTCAAGCACCTCGCTGTATACCAAGCAACTTCCTTTCAACTTTCTTTCTTTCATGCACCTCGCTGTATACCAAGCTTCTTCAATTCAACTCTCCTCTTTCTTTCATGCACCTCTCTGTATACCAAGCAACTTCCTTTCAACTCTCCTCTTTCTTTCAAGCCCCTCGCTGTATACCAAGCAACTTCCTTTCAACTCTCCTCTTTCTTTCACGCACCTCGCTGTATACCAAGCAACTTCCTTTAAACTCTCCTCTTTCTTTCATGCACCTCTCTGTATACCAAGCAACTTCCTTTCAACTCTCCTCTTTCTTTCATGCACATCGCTGTATACCAAGCTTCTTCCTTTCAACTCTCCTCTTTCTTTCATGCACCTCTCTGTATACCAAGCAACTTCCTTTCAACTCTCCTCTTTCTTTCAAGCACCTCGCTGTATACCAAGCAACTTCCTTTCAACTCTCCTCTTTCTTTCATGCACCTCTCTGTATACCAAGCAACTTCCTTTCAACTCTCCTCTTTCTTTCAAGCACCTCGCTGTATACCAAGCAACTTTCTTTCAACTCTCCTCTTTCTTTCATGCACCTCACTGTATACCAAGCAACTTCCTTTCAACTCTCCTCTTTCTTTCATGCACCTCGCTGTATACCAAGCAACTTCCTTTCAACTCTCCTCTTTCTTTCAAGCACCTCGCTGTATACCAAGCAACTTCCTTTCAACTCTCCTCTTTCTTTCAAGCACCTCTCTGTATACCAAGCAACTTCCTTTCAACTCTCCTCTTTCTTTCATGCACCTCGCTGTATACCAAGCAACTTCCTTTCAACTCTCCTCTTTCTTTCATGCACCTCGCTGTATACCAAGCAACTTCCTTTCAACTCTCCTCTTTCTTTCATGCACCTCGCTGTATACCAAGCAACTTCCTTTCAACTCTCCTCTTTCTTTCATGCACCTCGCTGTATACCAAGCAACTTCCTTTCAACTCTCCTCTTTCTTTCATGCACCTCGCTGTATACCAAGCAACTTCCTTTCAACTCTCCTCTTTCTTTCATGCACCTCGCTGTATACCAAGCAACTTCCTTTCAACTCTCCTCTTTCCTTCATGCACCTCTCTGTATACCAAGCAACTTCCTTTCAACTCTCCTCTTTCTTTCATGCACCTCGCTGTATACCAAGCTTCTTCCATTCAACTCTCCTCTTTCTTTCATGCACCTCTCTGTATACCAAGCAACTTCCTTTCAACTCTCCTCTTTCTTTCAAGCCCCTCGCTGTATACCAAGCAACTTCCTTTCAACTCTCCTCTTTCTTTCATGCACCTCGCTGTATACCAAGCAACTTCCTTTAAACTCTCCTCTTTCTTTCATGCACCTCTCTGTATACCAAGCAACTTCCTTTCAACTCTCCTCTTTCTTTCATGCACATCGCTGTATACCAAGCTTCTTCCTTTCAACTCTCCTCTTTCTTTCATGCACCTCTCTGTATACCAAGCAACTTCCTTTCAACTCTCCTCTTTCTTTCAAGCACCTCGCTGTATACCAAGCAACTTCCTTTCAACTCTCCTCTTTCTTTCATGCACCTCTCTGTATACCAAGCAACTTCCTTTCAACTCTCCTCTTTCTTTCAAGCACCTCGCTGTATACCAAGCAACTTTCTTTCAACTCTCCTCTTTCTTTCATGCACCTCGCTGTATACCAAGCAACTTCCTTTCAACTCTCCTCTTTCTTTCATGCACCTCGCTGTATACCAAGCTTCTTCCTTTCAACTCTCCTCTTTCTTTCATGCACCTCACTGTATACCAAGCAACTTCCTTTCAACTCTCCTCTTTCTTTCATGCACCTCACTGTATACCAAGCAACTTCCTTTCAACTCTCCTCTTTCTTTCATGCACCTCGCTGTATACCAAGCAACTTCCTTTCAACTCTCCTCTTTCTTTCAAGCACCTCGCTGTATACCAAGCAACTTCCTTTCAACTCTCCTCTTTCTTTCAAGCACCTCTCTGTATACCAAGCAACTTCCTTTCAACTCTCCTCTTTCTTTCATGCACCTCGCTGTATACCAAGCAACTTCCTTTCAACTCTCCTCTTTCTTTCATGCACCTCGCTGTATACCAAGCAACTTCCTTTCAACTCTCCTCTTTCTTTCATGCACCTCGCTGTATACCAAGCAACTTCCTTTCAACTCTCCTCTTTCTTTCATGCACCTCGCTGTATACCAAGCAACTTCCTTTCAACTCTCCTCTTTCTTTCATGCACCTCGCTGTATACCAAGCAACTTCCTTTCAACTCTCCTCTTTCTTTCATGCACCTCGCTGTATACCAAGCAACTTCCTTTCAACTCTCCTCTTTCCTTCATGCACCTCTCTGTATACCAAGCAACTTCCTTTCAACTCTCCTCTTTCTTTCAAGCACCTCGCTGTATACCAAGCAACTTCCTTTCAACTCTCCTCTTTCTTTCATGCACATCGCTGTATACCAAGCTTCTTCCTTTCAACTCTCCTCTTTCTTTCATGCACCTCTCTGTATACCAAGCAACTTCCTTTCAACTCTCCTCTTTCTTTCAAACACCTCGCTGTATACCAAACAACTTCCTTTCAACTCTCCTCTTTCTTTCATGCACCTCGCTGTATACCAAGCAACTTCCTTTCAACTCTCCTATTTCTTTGATGCACCTCGCTGTATACCAAGCTTCTTCCTTTCAACTCTCCTCTTTCTGTCAAGCTGGCTTGCTCCCTATTGTCTTTAGCTGTTTTATAAGATTCAGGTTTTAGTATTTCAGGTCGATCAGTTCTTGAAGTTCTGCTTCGAAGTTCAAAAGGATTCATAATTGCTGAGGTTAGTTTTCGAATTAGTTTGTGTTGTATATATCATACACCACGTGGTGTTGTTATCAGGTCAATATCAGAGGTAGTTATGTAGAGGGTAATGTCCGAGTAACTCTCCATTCCTTAAAAATAATGGAGAGTTGCGAGGATATTACCCTACTTAAATTACACTCAAAGTATTGCTCTTTTATCAAAATTGCTTTAGAAAGTTAAAACAATTTAATTTCTACTTAAAAAATATGATGTGATGTGTAACTCTCCTTTACTGAAAAATAATGGAGTGAAAGAACAATAGGGTGACGTCACAAGTGTAATTTAATTTTGGAAAACCGACCTCCAAGCAACCGAGAGGTCGGTTATCAAGGTTGGTTATAAGATAACGAACCTCGTGATAACCGATCTCTCGGTTCGATTGTAGACTTGTGTATGTGTTATATAGGCAACTTACTTTTACTTTACTTAAAGGTGTACCCATTGTGTCATTTGGGGTGACATATGCCAAATGTTATAAATGGTGTTATTTTATCAGGAAGTACTGACTGTTGACGAAAATTGTAATTTTTTTGATAATCGACTCACATCACGACAAATTAGGGTTGACAATGTTGAATAGGCCATGACTACTAGTACTGTACATGAAAATGGGACTAGTAGTTTCGGTTTCTACGTATGTATAATGACGTTGCTCGATTTAAATGGAAACTAGTATCATTATGATATATTTTACGATTGGGGATTGGTATGCACGTTGAGTGAAACGATTTGAACTTAAATCCGCCCTTATGGTATGTTGGCACGTATTAAAGCCAAATAAAATATTATGGAAAAATACTAGATGCATCTTTAATAGCAGAATATTTACGAAATATCTAAATGATGAAATTAAAAATTTTGATAGCAAGAAAATCAACGATATCAATTTAACACTCGATATTGATTATCGAAAACAAGTTATTCATTGTTGAAGTCAATGAAAATGACATGCAAAAGTATATGAGACGAGAATGTCAAAATGGTAAAGACAGTCATCCCACGCCCTGGTGAAAATCATTATTACGATTTGTCAAGCAAAGTTGTATGAAACTGTCAATGAAAGTTGAAATCGTGAACAATCAGAACATCATGTTTAAATTTCGTTTGGTCACTTGAAAAACCCCTATTACATAAGCTAACCTATCAAATACGGTTAAACAGCAAATGAATTAGTGTCAAATACAATGTAACTCACCTTTAATAGTTTCGCTCCGAACAGACCTTGAAACACTTATTATGTGTACTATTGTTTGAAACATCAGACCACTCCATTTTAGCCACATCCTCCCAACCACGCGCTTTTGATTGTGTGCAGCACCTGAAGTTAGAAACTTAGCTTGGCAATATGACATTCACGATGTCCGTGCATCACAAGATGCAATGAACAACGTCCGTGCAGCCACGCTTTTCACCAGCAGATAGTTGGTCATGGACTGAATGGCTTGTTAAAACATAATATGTTGTCAAAATCAATCTTATAAATGTTTGTTTTAATTTTTTTTAAATCATCTTTATTGCATATATATATTCAAAGAAAAGGTGATGTAGTAAAATCGAAAAGAAACAGTTGGTTACTTGCTAGGAATTTCTGTTTGACAACAATGAATGTACACGAATTGATTTGCACGTGAATTCGCGGAGTGTACACGTGAACGTGAAGCAATGTTCGGAGTAGAATTCACTCAAGCATTACAACATTACGACTATTTCAAAACGTTCAATGCATGTAAAGTAACTATTTCGTATTTAAATTAATAAAAATAAAACGACTTGCCACTTTATCAATCATAACCATGTGGTGTGTGTGAAATAATGACCTCGACCTCGTGAATATCTGTGATACTGAACCATCTCGCGTACCGCTCGATGGTTATCACAGATATTCATGAGGTCGAGGTCACTATTTCAACCATATTAATCTTACATCTAATAAGGTTTCTCATCTAAAGATAAAGATTTAGATTACGTAATTATATATTTATGTATTGGCATTTGGGTAAAATGCCACTCAAACAAGTTATTGGCCAATTTAATCAATTGATCTGGTTTATATTCTTTTCATATACATTAATGTTATTGATATCTTAACCATCATAACTTAAATGCATATTAACTGAACTATTCATTAAAGTTATACATGCTTGTATGTGTGCTAACGTTTCAATAAGATAGATTTTTATTTTGTCCAGCCCCTCGGCGGTGTATTATAAAACCAAAGCCTACAATGATGTTTTACATTATAGAAAGCACACTTTATATAACATTTAGAAGTTTTATACTTCATTGTTATTTTATGTGCTGTATATATCTATTTAACTTTTTCTTATTTAATATATTGATGTTTAACATTCCATAGTGTCTCATAACCCTTATTGGGTGGCTCAAGTATTTGTACGTCAGATTTATGTTTTATTCCATTTTATGTAAGAGACTAAAATAAAGTATATGTCTGTCTGTCCTGCGTTGAACGTTGAGTTTCATGGTTTCATGTATTTTATATTTGCCTTTGTATTTAATGTAGTTTGTGTTATTGCTGAATATAATGTTTGTGGATAGTTTATGATGCGAATACGATCATTGGGTAATGTGTGTTATGTAATTCTAGATGCATATGTGTATGTTATACATAATACTTATTCATGTATTACTATGTATTGTATGATGTGATGTAATACTTAACACTGGTCTGGTACCGAAGACTGCATAATGTAATGTAAATATGTAAACTTAATGGGTGAAGTTGATAAGTTATTTGTTACAATATGTTTGTGTGTGTTTGTGTTTTAACCCGTTGTAGTTCAGGGTTTAAAATTTAGATCATATTAAACTGTGTCAAGCCTCACACCCCGAATAGTTGGTTTTCTCTTTTGGACCGAGAGTATTCCTCACTTTACACACATTACTGCATTTATTCAAGGGCAATTACTCTGCCACAAATATATTTCGTATTTGAACTCGATACAGAGCCAGCAGTATGCACAGCCATGATGTCATACAGTCATGCTTAATGAATAGTACAAGAGATGTCATACAGTCATGCTTAATGAATAGTACAAGAGATGTCATACAGTCATGCTTAATGAATAGTACAAGAGATGTCATACAGTCATGCTTAATGAATAGTACAAGAGATGTCATACAGTCATGCTTAATGAATAGTACAAGAGATGTCATACAGTCATGCTTAATGAATAGTACAAGAGATGTCAAACAGTCATGCTTAATGAATAGTACAAGAGATGTCATACAGTCATGCTTAATGAATAGTACAAGAGATGTCATACAGTCATGCTTAATGAATAGTACACGAGATGTCATACAGTCATGCTTAATGAATAGTACAAGAGATGTCATACAGTCATGCTTAATGAATAGTACAAGAGATGTCATACAGTCATGCTTAATGAATAGTACAAGAGATGTCATACAGTCATGCTTAATGAATAGTACAAGAGATGTCATACAGTCATGCTTAATGAATAGTACAAGAGATGTCATACAGTCATGCTTAATGAATAGTACAAGAGATGTCATACAGTCATGCTTAATGAATAGTACACGAGATGTCATACAGTCATGCTTAATGAATAGTACAAGAGATGTCATACAGTCATGCTTAATGAATAGTACACGAGATGTCATACAGTCATGCTTAATGAATAGTACAAGAGATGTCATACAGTCATGCTTAATGAATAGTACAAGAGAAAAGTTGTCTGGGTTGAACACCAAGAACAGTCATGCTTAATGAATAGTACAAGAGAAAAGTTGTCTGGGTTGAACACCAAGAACAGTCATGCTTAATGAATAGTACACGAGATGTCATACAGTCATGCTTAATGAATAGTACACGAGATGTCATACAGTCATGCTTAATGAATAGTACACGAGATGTCATACAGTCATGCTTAATGAATAGTACACGAGATGTCATACAGTCATGCTTAATGAATAGTACACGAGATGTCATACAGTCATGCTTAATGAATAGTACACGAGATGTCATACAGTCATGCTTAATGAATAGTACACGAGATGTCATACAGTCATGCTTAATGAATAGTACAAGAGATGTCATACAGTCATGCTTAATGAATAGTACACGAGATGTCATACAGTCATGCTTAATGAATAGTACAAGAGATGTCATACAGTCATGCTTAATGAATAGTACAAGAGATGTCATACAGTCATGCTTAATGAATAGTACACGAGATGTCATACAGTCATGCTTAATGAATAGTACACGAGATGTCATACAGTCATGCTTAATGAATAGTACAAGAGATGTCATACAGTCATGCTTAATGAATAGTACAAGAGAAAAGTTGTCTGCGTTGAACACCAAGAACAGTCATGCTTAATGAATAGTACAAGAGAAAAGTTGTCTGGGTTGAACACCAAGAACAGTCATGCTTAATGAATAGTACAAGAGATGTCATACAGTCATGCTTAATGAATAGTACAAGAGAAAAGTTGTCTGGGTTGAACACCAAGAACAGTCATGCTTAATGAATAGTACAAGAGAAAAGTTGTCTGGGTTGAACACCAAGAACAGTCATGCTTAATGAATAGTACAAGAGAAAAGTTGTCTGGGTTGAACACCAAGAACAGTCATGCTTAATGAATAGTACACGAGATGTCATACAGTCATGCTTAATGAATAGTACACGAGATGTCATACAGTCATGCTTAATGAATAGTACACGAGATGTCATACAGTCATGCTTAATGAATAGTACACGAGATGTCATACAGTCATGCTTAATGTATAGTACACGAGATGTCATACAGTCATGCTTAATGAATAGTACACGAGATGTCATACAGTCGTGCTTAATGAATAGTACACGAGATGTCATACAGTCATGCTTAATGAATAGTACACGAGATGTCATACAGTCATGCTTAATGAATAGTACACGAGATGTCATACAGTCATGCTTAATGAATAGTACAAGAGAAAAGTTGTCTGGGTTGAACACCAAGAACAGTCATGCTTAATGAATAGTACAAGAGAAAAGTTGTCTGGGTTGAACACCAAGAACAGTCATGCTTAATGAATAGTACAAGAGATGTCATACAGTCATGCTTAATGAATAGTACAAGAGAAAAGTTGTCTGGGTTGAACACCAAGAACAGTCATGCTTAATGAATAGTACAAGAGAAAAGTTGTCTGGGTTGAACACCAAGAACAGTCATGCTTAATGAATAGTACAAGAGAAAAGTTGTCTGGGTTGAACACCAAGAACAGTCATGCTTAATGAATAGTACAAGAGAAAAGTTGTCTGGGTTGAACACCAAGAACAGTCATGCTTAATGAATAGTACACGAGATGTCATACAGTCATGCTTAATGAATAGTACACGAGATGTCATACAGTCATGCTTAATGAATAGTACACGAGATGTCTTACAGTCATGCTTAATGAATAGTACAAGAGATGTCATACAGTCATGCTTAATGAATAGTACACGAGATGTCATACAGTCATGCTTAATGAATAGTACACGAGATGTCATACAGTCATGCTTAATGAATAGTACACGAGATGTCATACAGTCATGCTTAATGAATAGTACAAGAGAAAAGTTGTCTGGGTTGAACACCAAGAACAGTCATGCTTAATGAATAGTACAAGAGATGTCATACAGTCATGCTTAATGAATAGTACAAGAGAAAAGTTGTCTGGGTTGAACACCAAGAACAGTCATGCTTAATGAATAGTACAAGAGAAAAGTTGTCTGGGTGGAACACCAAGAACAGTCATGCTTAATGAATAGTACAAGAGAAAAGTTGTCTGGGTTGAACACCAAGAACAGTCATGCTTAATGAATAGTACAAGAGAAAAGTTGTCTGGGTTGAACACCAAGAACAGTCATGCTTAATGAATAGTACAAGAGAAAAGTTGTCTGGGTTGAACACCAAGAACAGTCATGCTTAATGAATAGTACAAGAGATGTCATACAGTCATGCTTAATGAATAGTACAAGAGATGTCATACAGTCATGCTTAATGAATAGTACAAGAGATGTCATACAGTCATGCTTAATGAATAGTACAAGAGAAAAGTTGTCTGGGTTGAACACCAAGAACAGTCATGCTTAATGAATAGTACAAGAGATGTCATACAGTCATGCTTAATGAATAGTACACGAGAAAAGTTGTCTGGGTTGAACACCAAGAACAGTCAAGCTTAATGAATAGTACAAGAGAAAAGTTGTCTGGGTTGAACACCAAGAACAGTCATGCTTAATGAATAGTACAAGAGATGTCATACAGTCATGCTTAATGAATAGTACAAGAGAAAAGTTGTCTGGGTTGAACACCAAGAACAGTCATGCTTAATGAATAGTACAAGAGAAAAGTTGTCTGGGTTGAACACCAAGAACAGTCATGCTTAATGAATAGTACAAGAGATGTCATACAGTCATGCTTAATGAATAGTACAAGAGAAAAGTTGTCTGGGTTGAACACCAAGAACAGTCATGCTTAATGAATAGTACAAGAGAAAAGTTGTCTGGGTTGAACACCAAGAACAGTGATGCTTAATGAATAGTACAAGAGATGTCATACAGTCATGCTTAATGAATAGTACAAGAGAAAAGTTGTCTGGGTTGAACACCAAGAACAGTCATGCTTAATGAATAGTACAAGTGAAAAGTTGTCTGGGTTGAACACCAAGAACAGTCATGCTTAATGAATAGTACAAGAGATGTCATACAGTCATGCTTAATGAATAGTACAAGAGAAAAGTTGTCTGGGTTGAACACCAAGAACAGTCATGCTTAATGAATAGTACAAGAGAAAAGTTGTCTGGGTGGAAGACCAAGAACAGTCATGCTTAATGAATAGTACAAGAGAAAAGTTGTCTGGGTTGAACACCAAGAACAGTCATGCTTAATGAATAGTACAAGAGAAAAGTTGTCTGGATTGAACACCAAGAACAGAAAGATTTTCTGGATAACATCTTCTTTAATTAACAATACACAACGTTTCGGAGTATATATCCATTCCTTTCACATTCTACCTGATGCCGTGTATTTTCACATTAGGTTAAAGTTCCAATATTGGGTTTTTCATCAAAAGGTCAAGGCTAGAAGGTCAAAGAAAATGACTTGGTATGGCCAAGAAGGAAATAATGATAAAAAAAAACTGTGGGAGGAGTTGATTTAAAAACTTAGGTACCCTTTTCGAGTCAGATAAACAAACGGATTGCACCAAGGCATAAACCCCCTGCGGTTTCACCCCGTGGTTAATAAATCTATCACAAATATTTTCAATATCATGAGCTGCATAAAAGCCCTGGGTGCCGTTCCACTTAGCGATCCTAGCCTTAAGATCAATCTTAGCAAATGTGAAAGGATGGGCTTACGATTGATCTTAGAGCTAAGATTGGTTAGTGGAAGGGCACCCTGAACTTCATTCCCATATAGCAAATCTATGGTAATCATATAGTAAATCTATGGTAATCATATTGCGGTAAACTACACTATGGTAATCATATTGCGGTAAAACTACACTATGGTAATCATATTGCGGTAACACTACACTATGGTAATCATATTGCGGTAAAACTACACTATGGTAATCATATTGCGGTAAAACTACACTATGGTAATCATATTGCGGTAAAACTACACTATGGTAATCATATTGCGGTAAAACTACACTATGGTAATCGTATAGTAAATCTATGGTAATCATATTGCGGTTACACTACACTATTGTAATCATATAGTAAATCTATGGTTATCATATTGCGGTAAAACTACACACTTTCTGAGTGCAAACATTCTGAGGTAAGAGTGCATGATTTCTGTGGGAAACTTTATTATCGCTCATGTGACACCATATGAGTTTTAAGAAGTTACCATAACCCTTATTAGTATATATACTCTCTAGTTTACAAACAACATTACAAAAATAGAGCCATGGGCTCTGTAGCTCATCAGGGCTTATATTGTTTGATGATGAAAACAGAATATATTGTCTCAATATAATGCTCAATCCCTAACCCTGACAAATCTTAGTCTTGAAATTGAGAGAAAGCACTCAGCAAGGTCAACACACAGGAGATTATGCAATATGCTGACCCATTGGCTCTGGTTACAAGCCAGTTGTGCTTTTACATCCAAATTATGTAATAGCCTCTGCCTTGCACTAAACACTGGCAGCACTGATCTAACTGTATAAGGCTTAGAAAGAACAGGCAATGTGGTGAATCTCATGGTACATAGTACAATTAAGAATCACCTTGGCTAAATAATCTTTGCACAATTTTATCGGCTCTAAGCCTTTTCATCTAAACATCTAAACATTCTGAACGCAATATTCATTCTAGTTTGTTCTGGAGAAGAAGATGGAAATAGATTTTTATGTTTTGACCTTTGAAACCTTTTTATAATATCCACAATATTCAGTTCATAGGCTATTCAACAGTTCTCATTTCACATTGATTACATCAATTTGACAAACATGTCCATAATGTAGATTGTAATCTTAAGTCAACATATATTTCACATTCCTAATGTATAAGATTAACTGTAAAGTTATTTTTTCTTCTCAATTCTGCATTTCTCAAACCCAAGTTAGGACTCACATATCTAAAGGATGAGATGACTCTCCCTCAGGTATTTTATTAGGGATTACTAAATACTGAAGGAAGTGCCATAAAATATCAGTTCAAAATTCAATTTCAACTGTTTTTTTTCGGCTGTGGCCCACATTTGGTGTCACAGGGTCACCCAATCTACAAGTTAGAATCCCCATTGGCTAAAGACACTGTACACAATATTACAGCCTTCTTGGTCTTTTCGTTCTGGAGATGAAAATAGGATTTTAGGTCATGGCATGTGAAGCCCTTATTTTGGGTCACTTGATCATCAAATCTACAATTTAGAATCCCCATTGCCAAAGGAGTCTGTATACAAAATTGAAAGCCCCCTAGACCCAGTGGTTCTGGAGAAGAAGTCGAAAAAGCGAAAAAAGTTTACGGATGGATGGACGGAAGCCATGCCATGCCATAAGCCCATGGGGCCTTTTAGGCCTGATGAGCTAAAAAAAAAAGTATAATCTTTTTTTCATTATGTTTTTTTTTTGTCAAAGTGTGATACAGATCACTCAATAAGAAAAATCAAATCATAATATATTTCTTCAAAGTTTGTTAATATATGTTACAGTCAATATGTCAAATCAGTCATTTTGCGAAATGCCGAAATGTTTCAGGCATTTTGTCAAATGACTGATGGTCAGTCATTTGGCAAAATGACTAATTTTCCTATGCATTTAGCTAAATGACAATCTTGAGGGTAAGGGGTTGAAACTAATACATGGGAAACCTGATCTCAAACACAATCTTGGGGGTAAGGGATTGAAACTAATACACAAGGAACCTGATCTCAAATGCAATCTTGGGGTAAAGAGTTGAAACTAATACATGGGAAACCTGATCTCAATAAAACATTTTGGGGAAAGGGGGTAATGAAGCCAAAACAACACTAGGGACTTGCTCTAAAATAAAGCCTGGGGTGTAAGAGGGTGTTCAAGGCCAAGGTCAAGGTCACCAGGTAGCAATTGTCCTAATACAGTGAACAAGAGTAGAAATATACCTATTGATAAATTTAACAATTACATGTGAAGATGACACCAATAAGTATTGTCCAATCCCCATTCAAGGAAAACAGCAAATGTCAAACAAACTAAAATTTGAGTTTCTTAAAAATATTTATGATAATGTAAATAAAAAAACAAAAAGCAAAAGCAATATTCACAGAGAAGGTAAAATGCATAAATATGAGTATACATAAAGCAGTGTAATATGCATATAAAATATCTTCCTGCATCTCTCAACTGATGCCAGTCTCCTTCTGGCTAATTTAACCTTACTGAAGTTTGTGGCTTTATTGCAACGGACATAAATAAACTTCAGTTATGTACTCTGCCCCAGACTGGTTACCATCATTTCTTTACATGATAATCAAAATGGGGGTAAAAGCAAAGTCTGAAGTCAACTGACCTGCTGACACGCTGGCACAGAAAAGGGGACACACTGCAGCAAGTCTTAAAGGAAGGCCGAAATGTATTATTTTCTATAGAATTATTTACTGCAATTGGTTCATTAGACTATTTTGTGAAAAACGAGACCCCCAAACAGCAATATGCTGTTATTAAACTAGAGCGACTTAAAAGTTTGCAAAAAAAATCGTCTGCTTTTCACCCAAGAGCAACAAACGAAAAATGGGAAGGGGCTTAGAGGGTTGGAAGGTAACCGGAAGTGACGTACGTGAAGGGACGGGGTGTAAACATTCGCTTACTATTTACAATGGTAAACACTGGGGAATCGGTCAGCTAATCTGTTATATCTACGCTTTGCAACAATGCCACATCCCTGTTCTGCTGTGAACAAGAGAATTAGTGAGCACAGCTCACTCATGATACCCCCGCTTTTAACATTGGTCAAAGAGAAATGTTTGAAAATAGCAAAAGGGCATCAATGTTTAAACTTTTGTATGAACAGACCATTATATATAAGTATTATTATACCAGAGTAAGTATTACACTTGTAAGCATGTTTTAGAAGTAAAAGTTGAAAATTTGAAAAATGGCATTAAATATGCAAATGAGAGTATGAAACATACAAATATGCAAATGAGGGAATGAAATATAAAAATGACAGATGTACACATCAGTGGTTTAGTAACATTTGAACAATTAGTGTCTGAGTTATGAGTGGAACAAAAAGTGTGAATGGCAAAGATGAAAAACGGAGAAAATTTGCAAAAATTATGCAAATGAGGGTATGAAACATACAAAAGGCAGATGTACACATCATGGTGATTGTACATATCAAGTTTCGTAACATTTGAACAACTGGTTTCAGAGTTATGAGTGGAACAAAAAGTGTGAATGGCAAAGTCGAAAAACAGAGAAAATTTGCATAAATTATGCAAATGAGGGTATGAAACATTCAAAAGGCAGATGTACACATCGTGATGATTATATGTATCAAGTTACAAGACATTTGAACAATTAGTATTTGAGTTGTGAGTGGAACAAAAACTGTGAATGGCAAAGTCGAAAAACGGAGAAAATTTGCATAAATTATGCAAAAGAGGGTATGAAAGATACAAAAGGCAGATGTACACATCGTGATGATTATATGTATCAAGTTACAAGACATTTGAACAAATAGTATTTGAGTTGTGAGTGGAACAAAAACTGTGAATGGCAAAGTCGAAAAACGGAGAAAATTTGCATAAATTATGCAAATGAGGGTATGAAACATACAAAAGGCAGATGTACACATCGTGATGATTATATGTATCAAGTTACAAGACATTTGAACAGTTAGTATTTGAGTTATGAGTGGAACAAAAACTGTGAATGGCAAAGTCGAAAAATGGAGAAAATTTGCATAAATTATGCAAATGAGGGTATGAAACATACAAAAGCCAGATGTACACATCATGGTGATTGTACATATCAAGTTTCGTAAAATTTGAACAAGTAGTATTTGAGTTATGAGTGGAACAAAAACTGTGAATGGCAAAGTCGAAAAATGGAGAAAATTTGCATAAATTATGCAAATGAGGGTATGAAACATACAAAAGGCAGATGTACACATCATGGTGATTGTACATATCAAGTTTCGTAAAATTTGAGCAACTGGTTTCAGAATTATGAGCGGAACAAAAAACGGACGGACGGACGGACGTGCTGACCGCTATATACCCCCGACTACTTTGTAGCGGGGGTATAATTAGTCGAGTAATGTTGGTTATCAAGTTTCACTTTACAAATGTCCCAGAATATCGACACTGCCAATGAACCGGAGTTCCATTTGGTCCAAGTGGAAGAATTAATTGTCTGATGAAAGTTTGAACATAAAGAGCTAGGAATGAAGAAGGTTCTTCCTCCTGATATTCCAGTCCCGTAGTTTTCTATCGTACGTGTCCCTCATACCAAACACACCCTTCTCCGTGTAATGCTCTATGATCCGTGACAGCTCTTTTCTCCCAAAGGAGAAGAGTTGCTCCAAACTAGGAGAGTTATCTCCCCTTGGGCAGAACTCTTCTGTCAACATTTCCACCATCTCCACCACACAACCCCAGATGAATCTGTTCTGTGGCATAATCTTGGCCACAGCTTCCCTATGTCCTAGCATCTCATTGAAAACTGTCCAGGCCATGTCTCTATTACCAGCCTTCCTGTGGGCTCGACCTAAACTAAGCAAGCTTTCAACATGGCCTACACCACCCATCACAGAGTTCTTTCTCAGTTCGGCTGTTTCCTCAAGGGTTCTAATGGCCGCCTCCTGGTCCCCGGTCGCCAAATAGAGTCGACCATATCCTTCCAGAATCAGACCCTTCTCGAACCTCCTCCTGCAATGTGGACAAAAGGAAGATTAAAGCTGATAAATCCCCTTGGTTCCCCAAAAAGAATTATTGTCCTTGGCATATCATCATCAAGAGAATGTTCTCATTGCGTCAGACCAAATAATGTTATCAGATTTTCACCAGTTAAAGTCAACATAATCGTGTTGAATTGGAATATAAATTATAGATATGTTATCATACTGCAATGTGTACAACATTTAAAAAGACACCATGATGCAACTTTATCCCTTAATACAACATTAATACAACATTGTTACATTGGGATAACACTACCTTTCTTGTACCTTCTTGGTTTCCATGCAGGATTTGAACCCACACCTCAGAGTGAGGCAACTATCGCGAGCACTGACCGTACCAACAGCTTACCACAAGACCATTTCGCCTCAACAAAATCGAGGTCCAACAATCGATAGTTAAGCAAATATTTACTTTCAGTACCGCTCTGATAGACGTAAATTGGCGCACCTCCCTAGGCTGAATGCATTAGAAATACATGCCATTTACACTCAGTACTATTGAAGATAGTGTTATCCCCAATGGAACAATGTTATATTTGTTCACTATCTATATCGATTGTTGAACCTTGATTTTGTCGAGGCGAAATGGTCGTTTACAATGTTCTAAACTTGTTTCAATGCTCATTCACTCAACTTGAAGTGAAAACTTTAAAAGCTGGTGCAATTACATTCTCACTCCAGTATAAATACACCCACAAACAGGGCCTACTTTGTATTAAAATGAAAAACAAAACATCCAGGAGTTAAATGACCTACCCTTGCTGGGGCAGCTGTTTTTCTTATATTGGTGAAATGACCTACCCTTGCTGGGGCAGCTGTGAAATGACCTACCCTTGCTGGGGCAGCTGTTTTTCTTATATTGGTGAAATGACCTACCCTTGCTGGGGCAGCTGTGAAATGACCTACCCTTGCTGGGGCAGCTGTTTTTCTTATATTGGTGAAATGACCTACCCTTGCTGGGGCAGCTGTGAAATGACCTACCCTTGCTGGGGCAGCTGTTTTTCTTATATTGGTGAAATGACCTACCCTTGCTGGGGCAGCTGTTTTTCTTATATTTGTGAAATGACCTACCCTTGCTGGGGCAGCTGTTTTTCTTATATTGGTGAAATGACCTACCCTTGCTGGGGCAGCTGTGAAATGACCTACCCTTGCTGGGGCAGCTGTTTTTCTTATATTGGTGAAATGACCTACCCTTGCTGGGGCAGCTGTGAAATGACCTACCCTTGCTGGGGCAGCTGTTTTTCTTATATTGGTGAAATGACCTACCCTTGCTGGGGCAGCTGTTTTTCTTATATTTGTGAAATGACCTACCCTTGCTGGGGCAGCTGTTTTTCTTATATTGGTGAAATGACCTACCCTTGCTGGGGCAGCTGTGAAATGACCTACCCTTGCTGGGGCAGCTGTTTTTCTTATATTGGTGAAATGACCTACCCTTGCTGGGGCAGCTGTTTTTCTGATATTGGTGAAATGACCTACCCTTGCTGGGGCAGCTGTTTTTCTTTTATTGGTGAAATGACCTACCTTTGCTGGGGCAGCTGTTTTTCTTATATTGGTGAAATGACCTACCCTTGCTGGGGCAGCTGTTTCTCTTATATTGGTGAAATGACCTACCCTTGCTGGGGCAGCTGTTTTTCTTATAAATGACCTACCCTTGCTGGGGCAGCTGTGAAATGACCTTCACTTGCTGGGGCAGCTGTTTTTCTTATATTGGTGAAATGACCTACCCTTGCTGGGGCAGCTGTTTTTCTGATATTGGTGAAATGACCTACCCTTGCTGGGGCAGCTGTTTTTCTTATATTGGTGAAATGACCTACTCTTGCTGGGGCAGCTGTGAAATGACCTACCCTTGCTGGGGCAGCTGTGAAATGACCTACCCTTGCTGGGGCAGCTGTTTTTCAAGTATTTCAGCGCCTTCATCAAGCAACTGCTTCGCTGCGGAGAGGTTCTTTCCCATTGTTTCCACAGAGACAACGTTACTGATGGAGATGATGAGGGCAGAGGGTGTCGCGTTAGTCTCCCTCTTGACCTCGAGCCCCTTCCTGTAGTAGTAGTTGGATGTAGAGTAGTCTCCCTTCTGCATGTGCAGGATACCCAGGTTGTTGTAGCACGCCCCGATGTGGGGGTGCATCTCCCCGTGCTTCGCGATCCTCCGTCTCAATGACTCCTTGTGGTACTTCTCACCTTCCTCATAATTACCTGTATCAAAAACAACTCTTAATGTTACCTGTATCAAATAAACAACTACACGGTGTCACTAGGAACTGATATCAGCAAAGGACCATTGTATTTTCTGAAAATTCTCTGTAACATCCAAACTACTATTTCAAGAGGTTGGATACTCAAAAGACTTGTAGAACTTCATCAAAGTCATGGGCAAGTCCAGGAATAAAGGGTTGGGGGTTCACATATTTTAAATTGAAGTAAGGGTAAATGGTTGGGTAACACTTTCAATAAACAACAAACCAGATAAAACAACAAACATTACAATGGACGCTCCCTGCGACACTTGCCGAGTCGTTTATTACGATCATGTAACACACAAGATCCCATATGATTCACGCCTCACTGCTCCTCCACAACAAACCATCAACCAGGGCGATGTTGCCGGACGCTCACTTTGTCTGGTAGCACTGTTTCAATGTATCACACTTCGGTTTACCATATAGCATTCAGCATCACTGCATTCCAGATGTTACTGTAACATCTAATCCACCTACAAGGTAGGCACAAAGCACTGCACATCCCAGATGTTACTGTAACCTTGAAATACCTGTACAAGGTAGGCATCAGACTCTGCACATCCCAGGTGTTACTGTAACCTTGAATTACCTGTACAAGGTAGGCATCGAGCTCTGCACATCCCAGGTGTTACTGTAACCTTGAAATACCTGTACAAGGTAGGCATCGAGCTCTGCACATCCCAGATGTTACTGTAACCTTGAATTACCTGTACAAGGTAGGCATCAAGCTCTGCACATCCCAGATGTTACTGTAACCTTGAATTACCTGTACAAGGTAGGCATCAAGCTCTGCACATCCCAGATGTTAATGTAACCTTGAATTATCTGTACAAGGTAGGCATCAAGCTCTGCACATCCCAGATGTTACTGTAACCTTGAATTACCTATACAAGGTAGGCATCAAGCTCTGCACATCCCAGATGTTACTGTAACCTTGAATTACCTATACAAGGTAGGCATCAGACTCTGCACATCCCAGGTGTTACTGTTACCTTGAATTACCTGTACAAGGTAGGCATCAAGCTCTGCACATCCCAGATGTTACTGTAACCTTGAATTACCTGTACAAGGTAGGCATCAAGCTCTGCACATCCCAGATGTTACTGTAACGTTGAATTACTTATACAAGGTAGGCATCAAGCTCTGCACATCCCAGATGTTACTGTAACCTTGAATTACCTATACAAGGTAGGCATCAAGCTCTGCACATCCCAGATGTTACTGTTACCTTGAATTACCTGTACAAGGTAGGCACCAAGCTCTGCACATCCCAGATGTTACTGTAACCTGGAATTACCTATACAAGGTAGGCATCAAGCTCTGCACATCTCAGATGTTACTGTAACCTTGAAATACCTGTACAAGGTAGGCATCAAGCTCTGCACATCCCAGATGTTAATGTAACCTTGAATTATCTATACAAGGTAGGCATCAAGCTCTGCACATCCCAGATGTTACTGTCATCTTGAATTACCTATACAAGGTAGGCATCGAGCTCTGCACATCCCAGATGTTAATGTAACCTTGAATTATCTATACAAGGTAGGCATCAAGCTCTGCACATCCCAGATGTTAATGTAACCTTGAATTACCTATACAAGGTAGGCATCAAGCTCTGCACATCCCAGATGTTAATGTAACCTTGAATTATCTATACAAGGTAGGCATCAAGCTCTGCACATCCCAGATGTTAATGTAACCTTGAATTACCTATACAAGGTAGGCATCAAGCTCTGCACATCCCAGATGTTACTGTAACCTTGAAATACCTGTACAAGGTAGGCATCAAGCTCTGCACATCCCAGGTGTTACTGTAACCTTGAATTACCTGTACAAGGTAGGCATCAAACTTTGACATCCCAGATGTTAATCTAACCTTGCATTACCTACACGTTAGGCATCAGACTCTGCACATCCCAGATGATACTGTTACCTTGAATTACCTGTACAAGGTAGGCATCAAGCTCTGCACATCCCAGATGTTAATCTAACCTTGAATTATCTGTACAAGGTAGGCATCAGGCTCTGCACATCCCAGATGTTACTGTAACCTTGAATTACCTGTACAAGGTAGGCATCAAGCTCTGCACATCCCAGATGTTACTGTTACCTTGAATTACCTGTACAAGGTAGGCATCAAGCTCAGCACATCCCAGATGATACTGTTACCTCGAATTACCTGTACAAGGTAGGCATCAAGCTCTGCACATCCCAGATGATACTGTTACCTTGAATTACCTGTACAAGGTAGGCATCAAGCTCTGCACATCCCAGATGTTACTGTAACCTTGAATTACCTGTACAAGGTAGGTATCAAGCTCTGCACATCCCAGATGTTACTGTAACCTTGAATTACCTGTACAAGGTAGGCATCAAGCTCTGCACATCCCAGATGTTACTGTAACCTTGAATTACCTATACAAGGTAGGCATCAGGCTCTGCACATCCCAGATGTTACTGTAACCTTGAATTATCTAGACAAGGTAGGCATCAAGCTCTGCACATCCCAGATGTTACTGTAACCTTGCATTACCTACACGTTAGGCATCAGACTCTGCACATCCCAGATGATACTAATACCTTGAATTACCTGTACAAGGTAGGCATCAAGCTCTGCACATCCCAGATGATACTGTAACCTTGAAATACCTGTACAAGGTAGGCGTCAAGCTCTGCACATCCCAGATGTTACTGTTACCTTGAATTACCTGTACAAGGTAGGCATCAAGCTCTGCACATTCCAGATGTTACTGTAACCTTGAATTACCTATACAAGGTAGGCATCAGGCTCTGCACATTCCAGATGTTACTGTAACCTTGAAATACCTGTACAAGGTAGGCATCAAGCTCTGCACATCCCAGGTGTTAATGTAACTGGGAATTACCTATACAAGGTAGGCATCAAGCTCTGCACATCCCAGATGTTACTGTAACCTTGAATTACCTGTACAAGGTAGGTATCAAGCTCTGCACATCCCAGATGTTACTGTAACCTTGAATTATCTGTACAAGGTAGGCATCAAGCTCTGCACATCCCAGATGATACTGTTACCTTGAATTACCTGTACAAGGTAGGGATCAAGCTCTGCACATCCCAGATGTTACTGTAACCTTGAATTACCTGTACAAGGTAGGCATCAAGCTCTGCACATCCCAGATGTTACTGTAACCTTGAATTACCTATACAAGGTAGGCATCAGGCTCTGCACATCCCAGATGTTACTGTAACCTTGAATTATCTATACAAGGTAGGCATCAAGCTCTGCACATCCCAGATGTTACTGTAACCTTGCATTACCTACACGTTAGGCATCAGACTCTGCACATCCCAGATGATACTGTTACCTTGAATTACCTGTACAAGGTAGGCATCAAGCTCTGCACATCCCAGATGATACTGTAACCTTGAAATACCTGTACAAGGTAGGCGTCAAGCTCTGCACATCCCAGATGTTACTGTTACCTTGAATTACCTGTACAAGGTAGGCATCAAGCTCTGCACATCCCAGATGTTACTGTAACCTTGAATTACCTATACAAGGTAGGCATCAGGCTCTGCACATTCCAGATGTTACTGTAACCTTGAAATACCTGTACAAGGTAGGCATCAAGCTCTGCACATCCCAGGTGTTAATGTAACTGGGAATTACCTATACAAGGTAGGCATCAAGCTCTGCACATCCCAGATGTTACTGTAATCTTGAATTACCTGTACAAGGTAGGCATCTAGCTCTGCACATCCCAGATGATACTGTTACCTTGAATTATCTATACAAGGTAGGCATCAAGCTCTGCACATCCCAGATGATACTGTTACCTTGAATTATCTATACAAGGTAGGCATCAAGCTCTGCACATCCCAGATGTTACTGTAACCTTGAAATACCTGTACAAGGTAGGCATCAAGCTCTGCACATCCCAGGTGTTAATGTAACTGGGAATTACCTATACAAGGTAGGCATCAAGCTCTGCACATCCCAGATGTTACTGTAATCTTGAATTACCTGTACAAGGTAGGCATCTAGCTCTGCACATCCCAGATGATACTGTTACCTTGAATTATCTATACAAGGTAGGCATCAAGCTCTGCACATCTCAGATGTTACTGTAACCTTGAATTATCTATACAAGGTAGGCATCTAGCTCTGCACATCCCAGATGATACTGTTACCTTGAATTATCTATACAAGGTAGGCATCAAGCTCTGCACATCCCAGATGTTACTGTAACCTTGAAATACCTGTACAAGGTAGGCATCAAGCTCTGCACATCCCAGGTGTTAATGTAACTGGGAATTACCTATACAAGGTAGGCATCAAGCTCTGCACATCCCAGATGTTACTGTAATCTTGAATTACCTGTACAAGGTAGGCATCTAGCTCTGCACATCCCAGATGATACTGTTACCTTGAATTATCTATACAAGGTAGGCATCAAGCTCTGCACATCTCAGATGTTACTGTAACCTTGAATTATCTATACAAGGTAGGCGTCAAGCTCTGCACATCCCAGATGTTACTGTTACCTTGAATTACCTGTACAAGGTAGGCATCAAGCTCTGCACATCCCAGATGTTACTGTAACCTTGAATTACCTATACAAGGTAGGCATCAGGCTCTGCACATTCCAGATGTTACTGTAACCTTGAAATACCTGTACAAGGTAGGCATCAAGCTCTGCACATCCCAGGTGTTAATGTAACTGGGAATTACCTATACAAGGTAGGCATCAAGCTCTGCACATCCCAGATGTTACTGTAATCTTGAATTACCTGTACAAGGTAGGCATCTAGCTCTGCACATCCCAGATGATACTGTTACCTTGAATTATCTATACAAGGTAGGCATCAAGCTCTGCACATCCCAGATGATACTGTTACCTTGAATTATCTATACAAGGTAGGCATCAAGCTCTGCACATCCCAGATGTTACTGTAACCTTGAAATACCTGTACAAGGTAGGCATCAAGCTCTGCACATCCCAGGTGTTAATGTAACTGGGAATTACCTATACAAGGTAGGCATCAAGCTCTGCACATCCCAGATGTTACTGTAATCTTGAATTACCTGTACAAGGTAGGCATCTAGCTCTGCACATCCCAGATGATACTGTTACCTTGAATTATCTATACAAGGTAGGCATCAAGCTCTGCACATCTCAGATGTTACTGTAACCTTGAATTATCTATACAAGGTAGGCATCTAGCTCTGCACATCCCAGATGATACTGTTACCTTGAATTATCTATACAAGGTAGGCATCAAGCTCTGCACATCCCAGATGATACTGTTACCTTGAATTACCTGTACAAGGTAGGCATCAAGCTCTGCACATCCCAGATGTTAATCTAACCTTGCATTACCTACACGTTAGGCATCAGACTCTGCACATCCCAGATGATAATGTTACCTTGAATTATCTATACAAGGTAGGCATCAAGCTCTGCACATCCCAGATGTTAATGTAACCTTGAATTACCTGTACAAGGTAGGCATCAAGCTCTGCACATCCCAGATGTTACTGTAACCTTGAATTACCTGTACAAGGTAGGCATCAAGCTCTGCACATCCCAGATGTTACTGTAACCTTGAATTACCTGTACAAGGTAGGCATCGAGCTCTGCACATTCCAGATGATACTGTAACCTTGAATTACCTGTACAAGGTAGGCATCAAGCTCTGCACATCCCAGATGTTACTGTAGCCTTGAATTACCTGTACAAGGTAGGCATCAAGCTCTGCACATCCCAGATGTTACTGTAACCTTGAATTACCTCTACAAGGTAGGCATCGAGCTCTGCACATCCCAGGTGTTACTGTAACCTTGAATTACCTGTACAAGGTAGGCATCGAGCTCTGCACATCCCAGGTGTTACTGTAATCTTGAATTACCTGTACAAGGTAGGCATCGAGCTCTGCACATCCCAGGTGTTACTGTAACCTTGAAATACCTGTACAAGGTAGGCATCGAGCTCTGCACATCCCAGATGTTACTGTAACCTTGAATTACCTGTACAAGGTAGGTATCAAGCTCTGCACATCCCAGATGTTACTGTAACCTTGAATTACCTGTACAAGGTAGGCATCAAGCTCTGCACATCCCAGATGTTACTGTAACCTTGAATTACCTATACAAGGTAGGCATCAGGCTCTGCACATCCCAGATGTTACTGTAACCTTGAATTATCTATACAAGGTAGGCATCAAGCTCTGCACATCCCAGATGTTACTGTAACCTTGCATTACCTACACGTTAGGCATCAGACTCTGCACATCCCAGATGATACTGTTACCTTGAATTACCTGTACAAGGTAGGCATCAAGCTCTGCACATCCCAGATGATACTGTAACCCTGAAATACCTGTACAAGGTAGGCGTCAAGCTCTGCACATCCCAGATGTTACTGTTACCTTGAATTACCTGTACAAGGTAGGCATCAAGCTCTGCACATCCCAGATGTTACTGTAACCTTGAAATACCTGTACAAGGTAGGCGTCAAGCTCTGCACATCCCAGATGTTACTGTTACCTTGAATTACCTGTACAAGGTAGGCATCAAGCTCTGCACATCCCAGATGTTACTGTAACCTTGAAATACCTGTACAAGGTAGGCATCAAGCTCTGCACATCCCAGGTGTTAATGTAACTGGGAATTACCTATACAAGGTAGGCATCAAGCTCTGCACATCCCAGATGTTACTGTAATCTTGAATTACCTGTACAAGGTAGGCATCTAGCTCTGCACATCCCAGATGATACTGTTACCTTGAATTATCTATACAAGGTAGGCATCAAGCTCTGCACATCCCAGATGTTACTGTAACCTTGAATTATCTATACAAGGTAGGCATCAAGCTCTGCACATCCCAGATGTTAATGTAACCTTGAATTACCTGTACAAGGTAGGCATCAAGCTCTGCACATCCCAGATGTTACTGTAACCTTGAATTACCTGAACAAGGTAGGCATCAAGCTCTGCACATCCCAGATGTTACTGTAACCTTGAATTACCTGTACAAGGTAGGCATCGAGCTCTGCACATTCCAGATGATACTGTAACCTTGAATTACCTGTACAAGGTAGGCATCAAGCTCTGCACATCCCAGATGTTACTGTAGCCTTGAATTACCTGTACAAGGTAGGCATCAAGCTCTGCACATCCCAGATGTTACTGTAACCTTGAATTACCTATACAAGGTAGGCATCGAGCTCTGCACATCCCAGGTGTTACTGTAACCTTGAATTACCTGTACAAGGTAGGCATCGAGCTCTGCACATCCCAGGTGTTACTGTAATCTTGAATTACCTGTACAAGGTAGGCATCGAGCTCTGCACATCCCAGGTGTTACTGTAACCTTGAAATACCTGTACAAGGTAGGCATCGAGCTCTGCACATCCCAGATGTTACTGTAACCTTGAATTACCTGTACAAGGTAGGTATCAAGCTCTGCACATCCCAGATGTTACTGTAACCTTGAATTACCTGTACAAGGTAGGCATCAAGCTCTGCACATCCCAGATGTTACTGTAACCTTGAATTACCTATACAAGGTAGGCATCAGGCTCTGCACATCCCAGATGTTACTGTAACCTTGAATTATCTATACAAGGTAGGCATCAAGCTCTGCACATCCCAGATGTTACTGTAACCTTGCATTACCTACACGTTAGGCATCAGACTCTGCACATCCCAGATGATACTGTTACCTTGAATTACCTGTACAAGGTAGGCATCAAGCTCTGCACATCCCAGATGATACTGTAACCCTGAAATACCTGTACAAGGTAGGCGTCAAGCTCTGCACATCCCAGATGTTACTGTTACCTTGAATTACCTGTACAAGGTAGGCATCAAGCTCTGCACATCCCAGATGTTACTGTAACCTTGAAATACCTGTACAAGGTAGGCGTCAAGCTCTGCACATCCCAGATGTTACTGTTACCTTGAATTACCTGTACAAGGTAGGCATCAAGCTCTGCACATCCCAGATGTTACTGTAACCTTGAAATACCTGTACAAGGTAGGCATCAAGCTCTGCACATCCCAGGTGTTAATGTAACTGGGAATTACCTATACAAGGTAGGCATCAAGCTCTGCACATCCCAGATGTTACTGTAATCTTGAATTACCTGTACAAGGTAGGCATCTAGCTCTGCACATCCCAGATGATACTGTTACCTTGAATTATCTATACAAGGTAGGCATCAAGCTCTGCACATCCCAGATGTTACTGTAACCTTGAATTATCTATACAAGGTAGGCATCAAGCTCTGCACATCCCAGATGTTACTGTAACCTTGCATTACCTACACGTTAGGCATCAGACTCTGCACATCCCAGATGATACTGTTACCTTGAATTACCTGTACAAGGTAGGCATCAAGCTCTGCACATCCCAGATGTTAATCTAACCTTGCATTACCTACACGTTAGGCATCAGACTCTGCACATCCCAGATGATAATGTTACCTTGAATTATCTATACAAGGTAGGCATCAAGCTCTGCACATCCCAGATGTTAATGTAACCTTGAATTACCTGTACAAGGTAGGCATCAAGCTCTGCACATCCCAGATGTTACTGTAACCTTGAATTATCTGAACAAGGTAGGCATCAAGCTCTGCACATCCCAGATGTTACTGTAACCTTGAATTACCTGTACAAGGTAGGCATCGAGCTCTGCACATTCCAGATGATACTGTAACCTTGAATTACCTGTACAAGGTAGGCATCAAGCTCTGCACATCCCAGATGTTACTGTAGCCTTGAATTACCTGTACAAGGTAGGCATCAAGCTCTGCACATCCCAGATGTTACTGTAACCTTGAATTACCTATACAAGGTAGGCATCGAGCTCTGCACATCCCAGGTGTTACTGTAACCTTGAATTACCTGTACAAGGTAGGCATCGAGCTCTGCACATCCCAGATGTTACTGTAACCTTGAATTACCTGTACAAGGTAGGCATCAGGCTCTGCACATCCCAGATGTTACTGTAACCTTGAATTACCTGTACAAGGTAGGCATCGAGCTCTGCACATCCCAGGTGTTACTGTAACCTTGAATTACCTGTACAAGGTAGGCATCAGGCTCTGCACATCCCAGATGTTACTGTAACCTTGAATTACCTGTACAAGGTAGGCATCGAGCTCTGCACATCCCAGATGTTAATGTAACCTTGAATTACCTGTACAAGGTAGGCATCGAGCTCTGCACATCCCAGATGTTACTGTAACCTTGAATTACCTGTACAAGGTAGGCATCAAGCTCTGCACATATTGACAATTACAACAAATATCTTTTGTTCATTGTTGTCAGCTGACCAGTTTCCGATCTGGAATACCGCACTTTTGCTGTTTTAACTGATGTTACCGGGTCTTATATTATTTCGTGGACATATTTTGCAACGATACCAATCATATTATTTCGTCGTGCAAACCTGGCCATCAATGTGTCATCAGTGTGTTGTTGTTTTTTTCAAAAGTGCCAGAAACTAATAGGCCTATTTTGAGGGAAGCTCATGATAACATACACATACATTTATATCGAACATAACCTGTAAGTGATGCAGAAACAATATATTTTACGTGAAGCTTTTGTTTGTCAGAAATGTTTTGCTGTTTACTTATGTAAATCTACAAGCGGTACATCAACCGAAAATACAAACGGTACAGCGTAGCAGCAATTTATGATACAAATGGTACACAAGCTACGAATGGAAAAAAGAACATACCACTCTAGAAAAAAACCTGAAACCATTTCCTAGGCAAGTTATGCATACCAGTAAATTTTATTCAAAAATTAAACATCTCTATCACATAAAAATAGAGCCACTGACTCTGAAGCTCATCAGGAATCATGTTATTAATATCCCTAAGGAAAAGATTAAGATATCACATAATAAGTAATTGCCCAGTCGTCAAATTTATTATCAAAATTGGTTACACATTAATTCATATTCATTATAAATCATGTAGACCTTTGCAGTTTATTGTTTTACTTCTTATTTTTAACCTGGAATTATCAACATTTATGTGTCATCAGTGTGTTGTTGTTTTTTTCAAAAGTGCCAGAAACTAATAGGCCTATTTCGAGGGAAGCTCATGATAACATACACGTACATTTATATCGAACATAACCTGTAAGTGATGCAGAAACAACACATTTTACGTGAAGCTTTTTTGTCTCAGAAATGTTTTGCTGTTTACTTATGTAAATTTACAAGCGGTATATCAACCGAAACTACAAACGGTACAGCGAAGCAGCAATTTATGATACAAACTGTACAGCGAAGCAGCAATTTATGATACAAACGGTACACAAGCTACGAAAGGAAAAAACATCATACCACTCTAAAAAAAACCTGAATCCATTTCCTAGGCATGGGTTCTTTTCTGCATAAGTAAAGTTATGCATACCAGTGAATTTTATTAAAAAATTGCATATATTTTTGTCAAATTTTCATGTAAAACATCTCTATCAAATAAAAATGTTCAATAGGGTCGATGAGCAAAGCAAGTTTGAGATTATTTATATATGCCGCAGTACATTAAAACAGCCTCCCGCATTCACAAAATGTATTATGTTCCTAATCTATGCATTACTGTGTACAAAACTTAATAAGCAATAGGATAAATCGGCTGTTACATACCGAGTGTTTTGTTTTCTACTCCTCTCTACAAATATCATTGATGTACACCTCTCTACTTCCGGTGTACGATGATACACAGTGAATAAGGCATATTCACAGTTGTGACCTTGCTGTGACCTTGACCTTTGACAGATTTTAGCAAAAACCTTTTCAAATCTTGGTCTTTATCCATAATTGATATATACCAAATAAGAGCCTGTTAGCAAATTTTATTTTGAAGCTATCGTGTTTACAAGGATTTTAAAGTGATTTCTTAACTCGTGACCTTGACCTTTGACCTTGAATGTGAACATGTCAAAATAATTCCCCAGGTGTATAAAAAGAAGCGTTGTATATGAGGTGTTAATAGTTAATACCTTCTTGGAAAAAAGTTTTATTAGTGATTTCAGAACTGGTGACCTCGACCATCTTCAAGGTCACACTTTGTGTGAAAACTCACATTTGACTTGCAATTGTAAACCATAACGAGTTTTACTTTCAGTCTATGAAGGCCATCTTGTTCTAATACCTCCACCCCATACTACGACGCTACCAACCTCTACAGACACTATCACCTTTAAAACCCGAGCTGCTCAAACTCATATATCTCATAATTATGATTATAAGCCAATGTTGCACATTATGAATTTGGATATAATATAAAGCACATTGTCCTCCAGCAGTAAACTTGTACACTCACAATGTCAAAATAATTGACACAGTATCATAATATTGACTTCAGGTCACCTGATCACTTTGGTTTAGACAGAACACATGAAGGCTAAGTTATCGCTAAGGTCGAAATGACACCATAGGTAGGTTTACACAGACAAATGAAAACACCGATGCAATAGGCACAGCCTATTCATAAGAGACTATACTTGTGAATACAGAATAACCGTTGCATATTTAAATGCGACTTCACATGCAATATAGAATCAAATGTTCAAATACTGTAAGAGTTTCCAGCAGATTTCAAACATTACAAATTATACCATGCATGGAATGTCACGCCTTTCATGCTACCTGTCTAAAACAAACAAACTAAATACATTGTCGCACACTATCTACGGTAAGAACGACACTTCCTTCAGATTTCAACACAATCTCTCTTATAGTAAATCACGTAATGTAAAAGAACATTCATTAATATATCTACCATTTGTGTCGAGCTGAGGTCATTGTCATTTCTGCTCTTGTGTCCTGTGCCGGTCATAATCTCAAACGACGAGACAGGCATCCGCACAAGAAACACGTGCAACGTGCTGTTGTCGCATGCACAAGCGATAGACTGTATACCAGTCGTCTGAAGCCAGGATAAACATAGAACACATTGTTGTATTTTAAGTAGATCCCTGGGAGGGTCCACCAATCATCTATCTCGTGTAGCATGTCGTAACTCCTGCCATCCGCCATCACTTCATGTATATATCAATATAAATCTGTGTCCATCAGCTGTCTGTTTGACCAACTGTGTCTATAAAGACCTGAGAAATATACTCATTTCTAAAATGTCTGGATCTGTATTCCAACCTCGCAATAACCAGTTCATATGCACAAGATCACAGTTGAACGTGTCACGCAGCAAAACGAAAAATATGACATATCGTCAACATGATACACTAGTGTCGCAGGCGAGAATGAACTTGCCGCGCTCTGACGTCACATTTATAGACATCTCTCACAGCGCCCTCTTCACAGGCATTACCTTCCATTTTATCTGGTTTATTAACAAAGAGAAAGCAATTTCTCTCTGTGACTGAGACATGACTTAAAGGTGCTGTAGCACGCTATTTTGCATGTTATGTTTCTCAAATTTACCATTCATTATTAAAATTTATACGATATATTGTTAATTTAGGGGGTAAAATATTACACTATGCGACCCGATAAGCCGTATCCATAGAAAACGTTAGTTATCCGTATACCGTAGGAAGAAAATGGTGCGACGTATAAACGACAGGTAGATTTGTAGGTGTCATGCAAGATTTGAGACTTCAGACAGCATGATGGTTGACCATTCCATTATTGCACCAAATTCAAAACTCTTCCCTGAATCAACATTTAGAAAATCTTCCTGTTTTCTACCCTGAATGTTTACGTATCAGTACATCAGATAGATCACTTGAAATACCTTCAAGCAGCCATTTTAATGTGAGCACCTTAAAATCACTGAAGCATGAACAATCATTATAGAACTCTTTTTATTGATTCAGAAGTATTTGTTAGCCATTGATAACACTTACTTACCTTTTTGTGAGAACACTTTATTTTAGTAAGAATGGCGTGCTAAAGGTTAAAGGTATTTCAAATGTTGTGTACATAAGGAAAGCTGATACTCACCAATAGCTGTGTGTACTATGCCCAGTATAGAGAGAGTACACACCACGACAGGCTCATCCTTCATTCCCAGGATCTCGGCTAGGGACTGGGCCTTCATCAGGTTCCTGTGGAAATGTGGACAATTAGTCATTGGGCAAATTTCATGTGGAAGATTGTAGACATTGGGCAATCTTTACATGGACAATTACAGGTATATGGGCAATCTTCATGTAGACAATTGGTCATTGATCAATCTTCATGTGGACAATTGTAGACATTGGGCAATCTTCATATGGACAATTACAGATATTGGGCAATTTTTATTTGGACATTTGAAGATATTGGACAATCTTTCTGTGGACAATTACAAACATTGCAGATATTGGGCAATCTTCATGTGGACAATTACAAACATTGGGCAATCTTCATGTGGACAATTACAAACATTGGGCAATCTTCATGTGAACAATTACAAACATTGGGCAATCTTCATTTGGACAATTACAGATATTGGGCAATCTTCATGTGAACAATTACAAACATTGGGCAATCTTCATGTGAACAATTACAGATATTGGGCAATCTTCATTTGGACAATTACAGATATTGGGCAATCTTCATGTGAACAATTACAAACATTGGGCAATCTTCATGTGAACAATTACAAACATTGGGCAATCTTCATGTGGACAATTACAAACATTGGGCAATCTTCATGTGAACAATTACAAACATTGGGCAATCTTCATTTGGACAATTACAGATATTGGGCAATCTTCATGTGAACAATTACAAACATTGGGCAATCTTCATGTGAACAATTACAGATATTGGGCAATCTTCATGTGGACAATTACAGACATTGGGCAATCTGCATGTTAACAATTACAGATATTGGGCTGCACATGTCAACTTGTACCTCTATATCGTCAAATAAGGAAAGGACAGAGTAATATATTATCTCTTTAATTCCCACATAAAAAGATGAAATTGTGGGAGAAAGTTACCTGAGTGCGTCCTCCTTCCTCCCCTGCAGATGCAGATTCCAGCCCATGTTCTGGTGCACTTGAGCAGCCTTGGCCAGAATGAACCGGTTAGAGCCAGCAACGTCTGACTTGCAGAGAGATCGTCTGTACATCTCCTCTCCTGCTACCAGGTCCCCCTGTGAAAATGGATGCCTCACTTTATCTGGTGAATTGATTACCAGGTCCCCCTGTGAAAATAGATGTCTCACTTTATCTGGTGAATTGATTATCAGGTCCCCCTGTGAAAATAGATGTCTCACTTTATCTGGTGAATTGATTATCAGGTCCCCCTGTGAAAATAGATGTCTCACTTTATCTGGTGAATTGATTACCAGGTCCCCCTGTGAAAATGGATGCCTCACTTTATCTGGTGAATTGATTACCAGGTCCCCCTGTGAAAATGGATGCCTCACTTTATCTGGTGAATTGATTACCAGGTCCCCCTGTGAAAATGGATGTCTCACTTTATCTGGTGAATTGATTACCAGGTCCCCCTGTGAAAATAGATGTCTCACTTTATCTGGTGAATTGATTACCAGGTCCCCCTGTGAAAATAGATGTCTCACTTTATCTGGTGAATTGATTACCAGGTCCCCCTGTGAAAATGGATGCCTCACTTTATCTGGTGAATTGATTACCAGGTCCCCCTGTGAAAATGGATGCCTCACTTTATCTGGTGAATTGATTACCAGGTCCCCCTGTGAAAATGGATGTCTCACTTTATCTGGTGAATTGATTACCAGGTCCCCCTGTGAAAATAGATGTCTCACTTTATCTGGTGAATTGATTACCAGGTCCCCCTGTGAAAATAGATGTCTCACACTTTATCTGGTGAATTGATTACCAGGTCCCCCTGTGAAAATGGATGCCTCACTTTATCTGGTGAATTGATTACCAGGTCCCCCTGTGAAAATAGATGTCTCACTTTATCTGGTGAATTGATTATCAGGTCCCCCTGTGAAAATAGATGTCTCACTTTATCTGGTGAATTGATTATCAGGTCCCCCTGTGAAAATAGATGTCTCACTTTATCTGGTGAATTGATTACCAGGTCCCCCTGTGAAAATGGATGCCTCACTTTATCTGGTGAATTGATTACCAGGTCCCCCTGTGAAAATGGATGCCTCACTTTATCTGGTGAATTGATTACCAGGTCCCCCTGTGAAAATGGATGTCTCACTTTATCTGGTGAATTGATTACCAGGTCCCCCTGTGAAAATAGATGTCTCACTTTATCTGGTGAATTGATGACCAGGTCCCCCAGTGAAAATAGATGTCTCACTTTATCTGGTGAATTGATTACCAGGTCCCCCTGTGAAAATGGATGCCTCACTTTATCTGGTGAATTGATTACCAGGTCCCCCTGTGAAAATGGATGCCTCACTTTATCTGGTGAATTGATTACCAGGTCCCCCTGAGAAAATGGATGTCTCACTTTATCTGGTGAATTGATTACCAGGTCCCCCTGTGAAAATAGATGTCTCACTTTATCTGGTGAATTGATTACCAGGTCCCCCTGTGAAAATAGATGTCTCACACTTTATCTGGTGAATTGATTACCAGGTCCCCCTGTGAAAATAGATGTCTCACTTTATCTGGTGAATTGATTACCAGGTCCCCCTGTGAAAATAGATGCCTCACACTTTATCTAGTGAATTGATGACCAGGTCCCCCTGTGAAAATAGATGTCTCACTTTATCTGGTGAATTGATAACCAGGTCCCCCTGTGAAAATAGATGCCTCACACTTTATCTGGTGAATTGATGACCAGGTCCCCCTGTGAAAATAGATGCCTCAATTTATCTGGTGAATTGATTACCGGGTCCCCCTGTGAAAATAGATGTCTCACTTTATCTGGTGAATTGATTACCAGGTCCCCCTGTGAAAATAGATGTCTCACACTTTATCTAGTGAATTGATTACCAGGTCCCCCTGTGAAAATAGATGTCTCACACTTTATCTGGTGAATTGATTACCAGGTCCCCCTGTGAAAATAGATGCCTCACACTTTATCTAGTGAATTGATTACCAGGTCCCCCTGTGAAAATAGATGCCTCACTTTATCTAGTGAATTGATTACCGGGTCCCCCTGTGAAAATAGATGTCTCACTTTATCTGGTGAATTGATTACCAGGTCCACCTGTGAAAATAGATGCCTCACACTTTATCTGGTGAATTGATTACCAGGTCCCCCTGTGAAAATAGATGCCTCACTTTATCTGGTGAATTGATTATCAGGTCCCCCTGTGAAAATAGATGTCTCACTTTATCTGGTGAATTGATTACCAGGTCCCCCTGTGAAAATAGATGCCTCACTTTATCTGGTGAATTGATTACCAGGTCCCCCTGTGAAAATAGATGCCTCAATTTATCTGGTGAATTGATAACCAGGTCCCCCTGTGAAAATAGATGCCTCAATTTATCTGGTGAATTGATTACCAGGTCCACCTGTTAAAATAGATGCCTCAATTTATCTGGTGAATTGATTACCAGGTCCCCCTGTGAAAACAGATGTCTCACTTTATCTGGTGAATTGATTACCAGGTCCACCTGTGAAAATAGATGCCTCAATTTATCTAGTGAATTGATTACCAGGTCCCCCTGTGAAAATAGATGTCTCACTTTATCTGGTGAATTGATTACCAGGTCCCCCTGTGAAAATAGATGTCTCACACTTTATCTGGTGAATTGATTATCAGGTCCCCCTGTGAAAATAGATGTCTCACTTTATCTGGTGAATTGATTATCAGGTCCCCCTGTGAAAATAGATGTCTCACTTTATCTGGTGAATTGATTATCAGGTCCCCCTGTGAAAATAGATGTCTCACTTTATCTGGTGAATTGATTACCAGGTCCCCCTGTGAAAATAGATGCCTCACACTTTATCTGGTGAATTGATTACCAGGTCCCCCTGTGAAAATAGATGCCTCACTTTATCTGGTGAATTGATTACCAGGTCCCCCTGTGAAAATAGATGCCTCAATTTATCTGGTGAATTGATAACCAGGTCCCCCTGTGAAAATAGATGTCTCACACTTTATCTGGTGAATTGATTATCAGGTCCCCCTGTGAAAATAGATGTCTCACTTTATCTGGTGAATTGATTATCAGGTCCCCCTGTGAAAATAGATGTCTCACTTTATCTGGTGAATTGATTATCAGGTCCCCCTGTGAAAATAGATGTCTCACTTTATCTGGTGAATTGATTACCAGGTCCCCCTGTGAAAATAGATGCCTCACACTTTATCTGGTGAATTGATTACCAGGTCCCCCTGTGAAAATAGATGCCTCACTTTATCTGGTGAATTGATTACCAGGTCCCCCTGTGAAAATAGATGCCTCAATTTATCTGGTGAATTGATAACCAGGTCCCCCTGTGAAAATAGATGTCTCACTTTATCTGGTGAATTGATAACCAGGTCCCCCTGTGAAAATAGATGTCTCACTTTATCTGGTGAATTGATTACCAGGTCCCCCTGTGAAAATAGATGTCTCACTTTATCTGGTGAATTGATTACCAGATCCCCCTGTGAAAATAGATGTCTCACTTTATCTGGTGAATTGATTACCAGGTCCCCCTGTGAAAATAGATGCCTCACACTTTATCTGGTGAATTGATTACCAGGTCCCCCTGTGAAAATAGATGTCTCACTTTATCTGGTGAATTGATAACCAGGTCCCCCTGTGAAAATAGATGTCTCACTTTATCTGGTGAATTGATTACCAGGTCCCCCTGTGAAAATAGATGTCTCACTTTATCTGGTGAATTGATTACCAGGTCCCCCTGTGAAAATAGATGCCTCAATTTATCTGGTGAATTGATTACCAGGTCCACCTGTGAAAATAGATGCCTCAATTTATCTGGTGAATTGATTACCAGGTCCCCCTGTGAAAACAGATGTCTCACTTTATCTGGTGAATTGATTACCAGGTCCACCTGTGAAAATAGATGCCTCAATTTATCTAGTGAATTGATTACCAGGTCCCCCTGTGAAAATAGATGTCTCACTTTATCTGGTGAATTGATTACCAGGTCCACCTGTGAAAATAGATGTCTCACACTTTATCTGGTGAATTGATTATCAGGTCCCCCTGTGAAAATAGATGTCTCACTTTATCTGGTGAATTGATTATCAGGTCCCCCTGTGAAAATAGATGTCTCACTTTATCTGGTGAATTGATTACCAGGTCCCCCTGTGAAAATAGATGCCTCACTTTATCTAGTGAATTGATTACCAGGTCCCCCTGTGAAAACAGATGTCTCACTTTATCTGGTGAATTGATTACCAGGTCCCCCTGTGAAAATAGATGCCTCACTTTATCTGGTGAATTGATTACCAGGTCCACCTGTGAAAATAGATGCCTCAATTTATCTAGTGAATTGATTACCAGGTCCCCCTGTGAAAATAGATGCCTCAATTTATATGGTGAATTGATTACCAGGTCCCCCTGTGAAAATAGATGCCTCACTTTATCTGGTGAATTGATTACCAGGTCCACCTGTGAAAATAGATGCCTCAATTTATCTGGTGAATTGTTTACCAGGTCCCCCTGTGAAAACAGATGTCTCACTTTATCTGGTGAATTGATTACCAGGTCCACCTGTGAAAATAGATGCCTCAATTTATCTAGTGAATTGATTACCAGGTCCCCCTGTGAAAATAGATGTCTCACTTTATCTGGTGAATTGATTACCAGGTCCACCTGTGAAAATAGATGTCTCACACTTTATCTGGTGAATTGATTACCAGGTCCCCCTGTGAAAATAGATGCCTCACACTTTATCTAGTGAATTGATTACCAGGTCCCCCTGTGAAAATAGATGTCTCACTTTATCTGGTGAATTGATTACCAGGTCCCCCTGTGAAAATAGATGCCTCACTTTATCTGGTGAATTGATTACCAGGTCCCCCTGTGAAAACAGATGTCTCACTTTATCTGGTGAATTGATTACCAGGTCCCCCTGTGAAAATAGATGTCTCAATTTATCTGGTGAATTGATTACCAGGTCCCCCTGTGAAAACAGATGTCTCACTTTATCTGGTGAATTGATTACCAGGTCCCCCTGTGAAAATAGATGTCTCACACTTTATCTGGTGAATTGATTACCAGGTCCCCCTGTGAAAATAGATGTCTCACTTTATCTGGTGAATTGATTACCAGGTCCCCCTGTGAAAATAGATGCCTCACTTTATCTGGTGAATTGATTACCAGGTCCCCCTGTGAAAATAGATGCCTCACACTTTATCTGGTGAATTGATTACCAGGTCCCCATGTGAAAATAGATGCCTCACTTTATCTGGTGAATTGATTACCAGGTCCCCCTGTGAAAATAGATGCCTCAATTTATCTGGTGAATTGATAACCAGGTCCCCCTGTGAAAATAGATGCCTCAATTTATCTGGTGAATTGATTACCAGGTCCACCTGTGAAAATAGATGCCTCAATTTATCTGGTGAATTGATTACCAGGTCCCCCTGTGAAAACAGATGTCTCACTTTATCTGGTGAATTGATTACCAGGTCCACCTGTGAAAATAGATGCCTCAATTTATCTAGTGAATTGATTACCAGGTCCCCCTGTGAAAATAGATGTCTCACTTTATCTGGTGAATTGATTACCAGGTCCACCTGTGAAAATAGATGTCTCACACTTTATCTGGTGAATTGATTACCAGGTCCCCCTGTGAAAATAGATGCCTCACACTTTATCTAGTGAATTGATTACCAGGTCCCCCTGTGAAAATAGATGTCTCACTTTATCTGGTGAATTGATTACCAGGTCCCCCTGTGAAAATAGATGCCTCACTTTATCTGGTGAATTGATTACCAGGTCCCCCTGTGAAAATAGATGCCTCACACTTTATCTGGTGAATTGATTACCAGGTCCCCTTGTGAAAATAGATGTCTCACACTTTATCTGGTGAATTGATTACCAGGTCCCCCTGTGAAAATAGATGTCTCACACTTTATCTGGTGAATTGATTACCAGGTCCCCCTGTGAAAATAGATGCCTCACACTTTATCTGGTGAATTGATTATCAGGTCCCCCTGTGAAAATAGATGTCTCACTTTATCTGGTGAATTGATTACCAGGTCCCCCTGTGAAAATAGATGCCTCACTTTATCTGGTGAATTGATTACCAGGTCCCCCTGTGAAAATAGATGCCTCAATTTATCTGGTGAATTGATAACCAGGTCCCCCTGTGAAAATAGATGCCTCAATTTATCTGGTGAATTGATTACCAGGTCCACCTGTGAAAATAGATGCCTCAATTTATCTGGTGAATTGATTACCAGGTCCCCCTGTGAAAACAGATGTCTCACTTTATCTGGTGAATTGATTACCAGGTCCACCTGTGAAAATAGATGTCTCACACTTTATCTGGTGAATTGATTACCAGGTCCCCCTGTGAAAATAGATGCCTCACACTTTATCTAGTGAATTGATTACCAGGTCCCCCTGTGAAAATAGATGTCTCACTTTATCTGGTGAATTGATTACCAGGTCCCCCTGTGAAAATAGATGCCTCACTTTATCTGGTGAATTGATTACCAGGTCCCCCTGTGAAAATAGATGCCTCACACTTTATCTGGTGAATTGATTACCAGGTCCCCCTGTGAAAATAGATGTCTCACACTTTATCTGGTGAATTGATTACCAGGTCCCCCTGTGAAAATAGATGTCTCACACTTTATCTGGTGAATTCATTACCAGGTCCCCCTGTGAAAATAGATGTCTCACACTTTATCTGGTGAATTGATTACCGGGTCCCCCTGTGAAAATAGATGCCTCAATTTATCTGGTGAATTGATTACCAGGTCCCCCTGTGAAAATAGATGTCTCACTTTATCTGGTGAATTGATTACCGGGTCCCCCTGTGAAAATAGATGCCTCACTTTATCTAGTGAATTGATTACCAGGTCCCCCTGTGAAAATAGATGTCTCACTTTATCTGGTGAATTGATTACCAGGTCCCCCTGTGAAAATAGATGCCTCACTTTATCTGGTGAATTGATTACCAGGTCCCCCTGTGAAAATAGATGCCTCAATTTATCTGGTGAATTGATAACCAGGTCCCCCTGTGAAAATAGATGCCTCAATTTATCTGGTGAATTGATTACCAGGTCCACCTGTGAAAATAGATGCCTCAATTTATCTGGTGAATTGATTACCAGGTCCCCCTGTGAAAACAGATGTCTCACTTTATCTGGTGAATTGATTACCAGGTCCACCTGTGAAAATAGATGCCTCAATTTATCTAGTGAATTGATTACCAGGTCCCCCTGTGAAAATAGATGTCTCACTTTATCTGTTGAATTGATTACCAAGTCTACCTGTGAAAATAGATGTCTCACACTTTATCTGGTGAATTGATTATCAGGTCCCCCTGTGAAAATAGATGTCTCACTTTATCTGGTGAATTGATTATCAGGTCCCCCTGTGAAAATAGATGTCTCACTTTATCTGGTGAATTGATTACCAGGTCCCCCTGTGAAAATAGATGTCTCACTTTATCTGGTGAATTGATTACAAGGTCCCCCTGTGAAAATAGATGCCTCACACTTTATCTGGTGAATTGATTACCAGGTCCCCCTGTGAAAATAGATGCCTCACTTTATCTGGTGAATTGATTACCAGGTACCCCTGTGAAAATAGATGTCTCACTTTATCTGGTGAATTGATTACCAGGTCCCCCTGTGAAAATAGATGCCTCACTTTATCTGGTGAATTGATTACCAGGTCCCCCTGTGAAAATAGATGTCACACTTTATCTGGTGAATTGATTACCAGGTCCCCCTGTGAAAATAGATGCCTCACTTTATCTGGTGAATTGATTACCAGGTCCCCCTGTGAAAATAGATGTCACACTTTATCTGGTGAATTGATTACCAGGTCCCCCTGTGAAAATAGATGTCTCACACTTTATCTAGTGAATTGATTACCAGGTCCACCTGTGAAAATAGATGTCTCACTTTATCTGGTGAATTGATTACCAGGTCCCCCTGTGAAAATAGATGCCTCACTTTATCTGGTGAATTGATTACCAGGTCCCCCTGTGAAAATAGATGTCTCACTTTATCTGGTGAATTGATTACCAGGTCCCCCTGTGAAAATAGATGTCACACTTTATCTGGTGAATTGATTACCAGGTCCCCCTGTGAAAATAGATGCCTCACTTTATCTGGTGAATTGATTACCAGGTCCCCCTGTGAAAATAGATGTCACACTTTATCTGGTGAATTGATTACCAGGTCCCCCTGTGAAAATAGATGCCTCACTTTATCTGGTGAATTGATTACCAGGTCCCCCTGTGAAAATAGATGTCACACTTTATCTGGTGAATTGATTACCAGGTCCCCCTGTGAAAATAGATGTCTCACACTTTATCTAGTGAATTGATTACCAGGTCCACCTGTGAAAATAGATGTCTCACTTTATCTGGTGAATTGATTACCAGGTCCCCCTGTGAAAATAGATGCCTCACTTTATCTGGTGAATTGATTATCAGGTCCCCCTGTGAAAATGGATGTCTCACTTTATCTGGTGAATTGATTACCAGGTCCCCCTGTGAAAATAGATATCTCACTTTATCTGGTGAATTGATTATCAGGTCCCCCTGTGAAAATGGATGTCTCACTTTATCTGGTGAATTGATTACCAGGTCCCCCTGTGAAAATAGATGTCTCACTTTATCTGGTGAATTGATTACCAGGTCCCCCTGTGAAAATAGATGTCTCACTTTATCTGGTGAATTGATGACCAGGTCCCCCTGTGAAAATAGATGTCTCACTTTATCTGGTGAATTGATTACCAGGTCCCCCTGTGAAAATAGATGCCTCACACTTTATCTAGTGAATTGATGACCAGGTCCCCCTGTGAAAATAGATGCCTCACTTTATCTGGTGAATTGATTACCAGGTCCCCCTGTGAAAATAGATGCCTCACACTTTATCTGGTGAATTGATAACCAGGTCCCCATGTGAAAATAGATGCCTCACTTTATCTGGTGAATTGATTACCAGGTCCCCCTGTGAAAATAGATGCCTCAATTTATCTGGTGAATTGATAACCAGGTCCCCCTGTGAAAATAGATGCCTCAATTTATCTGGTGAATTGATTACCAGGTCCACCTGTGAAAATAGATGCCTCAATTTATCTGGTGAATTGATTACCAGGTCCCCCTGTGAAAACAGATGTCTCACTTTATCTGGTGAATTGATTACCAGGTCCCCCTGTGAAAATAGATGTCTCACACTTTATCTGGTGAATTGATTACCAGGTCCCCCTGTGAAAATAGATGTCTCACACTTTATCTGGTGAATTGATTACCAGGTCCCCCTGTGAAAATAGATGTCTCACACTTTATCTGGTGAATTGATTACCAGGTCCCCCTGTGAAAATAGATGCCTCAATTTATCTGGTGAATTGATTACCAGGTCCCCCTGTGAAAATAGATGTCTCACTTTATCTGGTGAATTGATTACCAGGTCCCCCTGTGAAAATAGATGCCTCACTTTATCTGGTGAATTGATTACCAGGTCCCCCTGTGAAAATAGATGCCTCACTCTATCTAGTGAATTGATTACCAGGTCCCCCTGTGAAAATAGATGCCTCAATTTATCTGGTGAATTGATTACCAGGTCCCCCTGTGAAAATAGATGCCTCAATTTATCTGGTGAATTGATTACCAGGTCCCCCTGTGAAAATAGATGCCTCACTTTATCTGGTGAATTGATAACCAGGTCCCCCTGTGAAAATAGATGCCTCAATTTATCTGGTGAATTGATTACCAGGTCCACCTGTGAAAATAGATGCCTCAATTTATCTGGTGAATTGATTACCAGGTCCCCCTGTGAAAACAGATGTCTCACTTTATCTGGTGAATTGATTACCAGGTCCACCTGTGAAAATAGATGCCTCAATGTATCTAGTGAATTGATTACCAGGTCCCCCTGTGAAAATAGATGTCTCACTTTATCTGGTGAATTGATTACCAAGTCCACCTGTGAAAATAGATGTCTCACACTTTATCTGGTGAATTGATTATCAGGTCCCCCTGTGAAAATAGATGTCTCACTTTATCTGGTGAATTGATTATCAGGTCCCCCTGTGAAAATAGATGTCTCACTTTATCTGGTGAATTGATTACCAGGTCCCCCTGTGAAAATAGATGTCTCACACTTTATCTGGTGAATTGATTACCAGGTCCCCCTGTGAAAATAGATGTCTCACACTTTATCTGGTGAATTGATTACCAGGTCCCCCTGTGAAAATAGATGTCTCACACTTTATCTGGTGAATTGATTACCGGGTCCCCCTGTGAAAATAGATGCCTCAATTTATCTGGTGAATTGATTACCAGGTCCCCCTGTGAAAATAGATGTCTCACTTTATCTGGTGAATTGATTACCAGGTCCCCCTGTGAAAATAGATGCCTCACTTTATCTGGTGAATTGATTACCAGGTCCCCCTGTGAAAATAGATGCCTCACTCTATCTAGTGAATTGATTACCAGGTCCCCCTGTGAAAATAGATGCCTCAATTTATCTGGTGAATTGATTACCAGGTCCCCCTGTGAAAATAGATGCCTCAATTTATCTGGTGAATTGATTACCAGGTCCCCCTGTGAAAATAGATGCCTCACTTTATCTGGTGAATTGATAACCAGGTCCCCCTGTGAAAATAGATGCCTCAATTTATCTGGTGAATTGATTACCAGGTCCACCTGTGAAAATAGATGCCTCAATTTATCTGGTGAATTGATTACCAGGTCCCCCTGTGAAAACAGATGTCTCACTTTATCTGGTGAATTGATTACCAGGTCCACCTGTGAAAATAGATGCCTCAATGTATCTAGTGAATTGATTACCAGGTCCCCCTGTGAAAATAGATGTCTCACTTTATCTGGTGAATTGATTACCAAGTCCACCTGTGAAAATAGATGTCTCACACTTTATCTGGTGAATTGATTATCAGGTCCCCCTGTGAAAATAGATGTCTCACTTTATCTGGTGAATTGATTATCAGGTCCCCCTGTGAAAATAGATGTCTCACTTTATCTGGTGAATTGATTACCAGGTCCCCCTGTGAAAATAGATGTCTCACTTTATCTGGTGAATTGATTACCAGGTCCCCCTGTGAAAATAGATGCCTCACACTTTATCTGGTGAATTGATTACCAGGTCCCCCTGTGAAAATAGATGTCACACTTTATCTAGTGAATTGATTACCAGGTCCCCCTGTGAAAATAGATGTCTCACTTTATCTGGTGAATTGATTATCAGGTCCCCCTGTGAAAATAGATGCCTCACTTTATCTGGTGAATTGATGACCAGGTCCCCCTGTGAAAATAGATGTCTCACTTTATCTGGTGAATTGATTACCAGGTCCCCCTGTGAAAATAGATGCCTCACACTTTATCTAGTGAATTGATGACCAGGTCCCCCTGTGAAAATAGATGCCTCACTTTATCTGGTGAATTGATTACCAGGTCCCCCTGTGAAAATAGATGCCTCACACTTTATCTGGTGAATTGATAACCAGGTCCCCATGTGAAAATAGATGCCTCACTTTATCTGGTGAATTGATTACCAGGTCCCCCTGTGAAAATAGATGCCTCAATTTATCTGGTGAATTGATAACCAGGTCCCCCTGTGAAAATAGATGCCTCAATTTATCTGGTGAATTGATTACCAGGTCCACCTGTGAAAATAGATGCCTCAATTTATCTGGTGAATTGATTACCAGGTCCCCCTGTGAAAACAGATGTCTCACTTTATCTGGTGAATTGATTACCAGGTCCACCTGTGAAAATAGATGTCTCACTTTATCTGGTGAATTGATTACCAGGTCCCCCTGTGAAAATAGATGCCTCACACTTTATCTAGTGAATTGATTACCAGGTCCCCCTGTGAAAATAGATGTCTCACTTTATCTGGTGAATTGATTACCAGGTCCACCTGTGAAAATAGATGTCTCACTTTATCTGGTGAATTGATTACCAGGTCCCCCTGTGAAAATAGATGCCTCACACTTTATCTAGTGAATTGATTACCAGGTCCCCCTGTGAAAATAGATGTCTCACTTTATCTGGTGAATTGATTACCAGGTCCCCCTGTGAAAATAGATGCCTCACACTTTATCTGGTGAATTGATTACCAGGTCCCCCTGTGAAAATAGATGCCTCACACTTTATCTAGTGAATTGATTACCAGGTCCCCCTGTGAAAATAGATGTCTCACTTTATCTGGTGAATTGATTACCAGGTCCCCCTGTGAAAATAGATGTCTCACTTTATCTGGTGAATTGATGACCAGGTCCCCCTGTGAAAATAGATGTCTCACTTTATCTGGTGAATTGATTACCAGGTCCCCCTGTGAAAATAGATGCCTCACACTTTATCTGGTGAATTGATTACCAGGTCCCCCTGTGAAAATAGATGCCTCACTTTATCTGGTGAATTGATTACCAGGTCCCCCTGTGAAAATAGATGTCTCACACTTTATCTGGTGAATTGATTACCAGGTCCCCCTGTGAAAATAGATGCCTCACTTTATCTGGTGAATTGATTACCAGGTCCCCCTGTGAAAATAGATGTCTCACATTTTATCTGGTGAATTGATTACCAGGTCCCCCTGTGAAAATAGATGTCACACTTTATCTGGTGAATTGATTACCAGGTCCCCCTGTGAAAATAGATGCCTCACTTTATCTGGTGAATTGATGACCAGGTCCCCCTGTGAAAATAGATGCCTCACTTTATCTGGTGAATTGATTACCAGGTCCCCCTGAGAAAATAGATGTCTCACACTTTATCTGGTGAATTGATTACCAGGTCCCCCTGTGAAAATAGATGTCTCACTTTATCTGGTGAATTGATTACCGGGTCCCCCTGTGAAAATCGATGCCTCAATTTATCTGGTGAATTGATTACCAGGTCCACCTGTGAAAATAGATGTCTCACACTTTATCTGGTGAATTGATTACCGGGTCCCCCTGTGAAAATAGATGTCTCACTTTATCTGGTGAATTGATTACCAGGTCCCCCTGTGAAAATAGATGTCTCACACTTTATCTGGTGAATTGATTACCGGGTCCCCCTGTGAAAATAGATGTCTCACTTTATCTGGTGAATTGATTACCGGGTCCCCCTGTGAAAATAGATGTCTCACTTTATATGGTGAATTGATTACCAGGTCCACCTGTGAAAATAGATGTCTCACACTTTATCTGGTGAATTGATTAACGGGTCCCCCTGTGAAAATAGATGCCTCAATTTATCTGGTGAATTGATTACCAGGTCCCCCTGTGAAAATAGATGTCTCACTTTATCTGGTGAATTGATTACCAGGTCCACCTGTGAAAATAGATGCCTCACACTTTATCTGGTGAATTGATTACCAGGTCCCCCTGTGAAAATAGATGCCTCACACTTTATCTGGTGAACTGATTACCAGGTCCCCCTGTGAAAATAGATGCCTCACTTTATCTGGTGAATTGATTACCAGGTCCCCCTGTGAAAATAGATGTCTCACACTTTATCTGGTGAATTGATTACCGGGTCCCCCTGTGAAAATAGATGTCACACTTTATCTAGTGAATTGATTACCAGGTCCACCTGTGAAAATAGATGTCTCACTTTATCTGGTGAATTGATTACCAGGTCCCCCTGTGAAAATAGATGCCTCACACTTTATCTGGTGAATTGATTACCAGGTCCCCCTGTGAAAATAGATGCCTCACACTTTATCTAGTGAATTGATTACCAGGTCCCCCTGTGAAAATAGATGTCTCACTTTATCTGGTGAATTGATTACCAGGTCCCCCTGTGAAAATAGATGCCTCACACTCTATCTGGTGAATTGATTACCAGGTCCCCCTGTGAAAATAGATGCCTCACACTTTATCTAGTGAATTGATTACCAGGTCCCCCTGTGAAAATAGATGTCTCACTTTATCTGGTGAATTGATTACCAGGTCCCCCTGTGAAAATAGATGCCTCACACTTTATCTGGTGAATTGATTACCAGGTCCCCCTGTGAAAATAGATGCCTCACTTTATCTCGTGAATTGATTACCAGGTCCACCTGTGAAAATAGATGCCTCACACTTTATCTGGTGAATTGATTACCAGGTCCCCCTGTGAAAATAGATGCCTCACACTTTATCTGGTGAACTGATTACCAGGTCCCCCTGTGAAAATAGATGCCTCACTTTATCTGGTGAATTGATTACCAGGTCCCCCTGTGAAAATAGATGTCTCACACTTTATCTGGTGAATTGATTACCGGGTCCCCCTGTGAAAATAGATGTCACACTTTATCTAGTGAATTGATTACCAGGTCCACCTGTGAAAATAGATGTCTCACTTTATCTGGTGAATTGATTACCAGGTCCCCCTGTGAAAATAGATGCCTCACACTTTATCTGGTGAATTGATTACCAGGTCCCCCTGTGAAAATAGATGCCTCACACTTTATCTAGTGAATTGATTACCAGGTCCCCCTGTGAAAATAGATGTCTCACTTTATCTGGTGAATTGATTACCAGGTCCCCCTGTGAAAATAGATGCCTCACACTTTATCTGGTGAATTGATTACCAGGTCCCCCTGTGAAAATAGATGCCTCACACTTTATCTAGTGAATTGATTACCAGGTCCCCCTGTGAAAATAGATGTCTCACTTTATCTGGTGAATTGATTACCAGGTCCCCCTGTGAAAATAGATGCCTCACACTTTATCTGGTGAATTGATTACCAGGTCCCCCTGTGAAAATAGATGCCTCACTTTATCTCGTGAATTGATTACCAGGTCCACCTGTGAAAATAGATGCCTCACACTTTATCTGGTGAATTGATTACCAGGTCCCCCTGTGAAAATAGATGTCACACTTTATCTGGTGAATTGATTACCAGGTCCCCCTGTGAAAATAGATGTCTCACACTTTATCTGGTGAATTGATTACCGGGTCCCCCTGTGAAAATAGATGTCACACTTTATCTAGTGAATTGATTACCAGGTCCACCTGTGAAAATAGATGTCTCACTTTATCTGGTGAATTGATTACCAGGTCCCCCTGTGAAAATAGATGCCTCACACTTTATCTGGTGAATTGATTACCAGGTCCCCCTGTGAAAATAGATGCCTCACACTTTATCTAGTGAATTGATTACCAGGTCCCCCTGTGAAAATAGATGTCGCACTTTATCTGGTGAATTGATTACCAGGTCCCCCTGTGAAAATAGATGCCTCACACTTTATCTGGTGAATTGATTACCAGGTCCCCCTGTGAAAATAGATGCCTCACACTTTATCTAGTGAATTGATTACCAGGTCCCCCTGTGAAAATAGATGTCTCACTTTATCTGGTGAATTGATTACCAGGTCCCCCTGTGAAAATAGATGCCTCACACTTTATCTGGTGAATTGATTACCAGGTCCCTTGTGAAAATAGATGCCTCACACTTTATCTAGTGAACTGATTACCAGGTCCCCCTGTGAAAATAGATGTCACACTTTATCTGGTGAATTGATTACCAGGTCCCCCTGTGAAAATAGATGCCTCACACTTTATCTGGTGAACTGATTACCAGGTCCCCCTGTGAAAATAGATGCCTCACTTTATCTGGTGAATTGATTACCAGGTCCCCCTGTGAAAATAGATGTCTCACACTTTATCTAGTGAATTGATTACCAGGTCCCTCTGTGAAAATAGATGTCTCACTTTATCTGGTGAACTGATTACCAGGTCCCCCTGTGAAAATAGATGTCTCACTTTATCTGGTGAACTGATTACCAGGTCCCCCTGTGAAAATAGATGTCACACTTTATCTGGTGAATTGATTACCAGGTCCCCCTGTGAAAATAGATGCCTCACACTTTATCTGGTGAACTGATTACCAGGTCCCCCTGTGAAAATAGATGCCTCACTTTATCTGGTGAATTGATTACCAGGTCCCCCTGTGAAAATAGATGTCTAACACTTTATCTAGTGAATTGATTACCAGGTCCCTCTGTGAAAATAGATGTCTCACTTTATCTGGTGAACTGATTACCAGGTCCCCCTGTGAAAATAGATGTCACACTTTATCTGGTGAATTGATTACCAGGTCCCCCTGTGAAAATAGATGTCTCACTTTATCTGGTGAATTGATTACCAGGTCCCCCTGTGAAAATAGATGTCTCACTTTATCTGGTGAATTGATTACCAGGTCCCCCTGTGAAAATAGATGTCACACTTTATCTGGTGAATTGATTACCAGGTCCCCCTGTGAAAATAGATGCCTCACACTTTATCTGGTGAACTGATTACCAGGTCCCCCTGTGAAAATAGATGTCTCACTTTATCTGGTGAACTGATTACCAGGTCCCCCTGTGAAAATAGATGTCACACTTTATCTGGTGAATTGATTACCAGGTCCCCCTGTGAAAATAGATGTCTCACTTTATCTGGTGAATTGATTACCGGGTCCCCCTGTGAAAATAGATGTCACACTTTATCTGGTGAATTGATTACCAGGTCCCCCTGTGAAAATAGATGTCTCAATTTATCTGGTGAATTGATTATCAGGTCCCCCTGTGAAAATAGATGCCTCACTTTATCTGGTGAATTGATTACCAGGTCCCCCTGTGAAAATAGATGTCTCACTTTATCTGGTGAATTGATTACCAGGTCCACCTGTGAAAATAGATGTCTCACTTTATCTGGTGAATTGATTACCAGGTCCCCCTGTGAAAATAGATGTCACACTTTATCTGGTGAATTGATTACCAGGTCCCCCTGTGAAAATAGATGTCTCACTTTATCAGGTGAATTGATTACCAGGTCCCCCTGTGAAAATAGATGTCACACTTTATCTGGTGAATTGATTACCAGGTCCCCCTGTGAAAATAGATGTCTCACTTTATCAGGTGAATTGATTATCAGGTCCCCCTGTGAAAATAGATGTCTCACTTTATCAGGTGAATTGATTACCAGGTCCCCCTGTGAAAATAGATGTCTCACTTTATCTGGTGAATTGATTACCAGGTCCCCCTGTGAAAATAGATGTCTCACTTTATCTGGTGAATTGATTACCAGGTCCCCCTGTGAAAATAGATGTCTCACTTTATCTGGTGAATTGATTACCAGGTCCACCTGTGAAAATAGATGCCTCACACTTTATCTAGTGAATTGATTACCAGGTCCCCCTGTGAAAATAGATGTCTCACACTTTATCTGGTGAATTGATTACCAGGTCCCCCTGTGAAAATAGATGCCTCACTTTATCTGGTGAATTGATGACCAGGTCCCCCTGTGAAAATAGATGTCTCACACTTTATCTGGTGAATTGATTACCAGGTCCCCCTGTGAAAATAGATGCCTCACTTTATCTGGTGAATTGATTACCAGGTCCACCTGTGAAAATAGATGTCTCACTTTATCTGGTGAATTGATTACCAGGTCCCCCTGTGAAAATAGATGCCTCACTTTATCTGGTGAATTGATTACCAGGTCCCCCTGTGAAAATAGATGTCTCACACTTTATCTGGTGAATTGATTACCAGGTCCCCCTGTGAAAATAGATGCCTCACTTTATCTGGTGAATTGATGACCAGGTCCCCCTGTGAAAATAGATGTCTCACACTTTATCTAGTGAATTGATTACCAGGTCCCCCTGTGAAAATAGATGCCTCACTTTATCTGGTGAATTGATGACCAGGTCCCCCTGTGAAAATAGATGTCTCACTTTATCTGGTGAATTGATTACCAGGTCCCCCTGTGAAAATAGATGTCTCACTTTATCTGGTGAATTGATTACCAGGTCCCCCTGTGAAAATAGATGTCTCACTTTATCTGGTGAATTGATTACCAGGTCCCCCTGTGAAAATAGATGCCTCACTTTATCTGGTGAATTGATTACCAGGTCCCCCTGTGAAAATGGATGCCTCACTTTATCTGGTGAATTGATTACCGGGTCCCCCTGTGAAAATGGATGCATCACTTTATCTGGTGAATTGATTACCAGGTCCACCTGTGAAAATAGATGTCTCAATTTATCTGGTGAATTGATTACCAGGTCCCCCTGTGAAAATGGATGCCTCACTTTATCTGGTGAATTGATTACCGGGTCCCCCTGTGAAAATGGATGCCTCACTTTATCTGGTGAATTGATTACCAGGTCCACCTGTGAAAATAGATGTCTCACTTTATCTGGTGAATTGATTACCAGGTCCCCCTGTGAAAATAGATGTCTCACTTTATCTAGTGAATTGATTACCAGGTCCCCCTGTGAAAATGGATGCCTCACTTTATCTGGTGAATTGATTACCAGGTCCCCCTGTGAAAATAGATGCCTCACACTTTATCTAGTGAATTGATTACCAGGTCCCCCTGTGAAAATGGATGCCTCACTTTATCTGGTGAATTGATTACCAGGTCCCCCTGTGAAAATAGATGCCTCACACTTTATCTGGTGAATTGATTACCAGGTCCCCCTGTGAAAATAGATGTCACACTTTATCTAGTGAATTGATTACCAGGTCCCCCTGTGAAAATGGATGCCTCACTTTATCTGGTGAATTGATTACCAGGTCCCCCTGTGAAAATAGATGCCTCACACTTTATCTAGTGAATTGATTACCAGGTCCCCCTGTGAAAATGGATGCCTCACTTTATCTGGTGAATTGATTACCAGGTCCCCCTGTGAAAATAGATGCCTCACACTTTATGTGGTGAATTGATTACCAGGTCCCCCTGTGAAAATAGATGTCACACTTTATCTAGTGAATTGATTACCAGATCCCCCTGTGAAAATGGATGCCTCAATTTATCTGGTGAATTGATTACCAGGTCCACCTGTGAAAATAGATGCCTCAATTTATCTGGTGAATTGATTACCAGGTCCACCTGTGAAAATAGATGCCTCAATTTATCTGGTGAATTGATTACCAGGTCCCCCTGTGAAAATAGATGCCTCACTTTATCTAGTGAATTGATGACCAGGTCCCGATGTGAAAATGGATGCCTCACACTTTATCTGGTGAATTGATTACCAGGTCCCCCTGTGAAAATAGATGTCTCACTTTATCTGGTGAATTGATTACCAAGTCCCCCTGTGAAAATAGATGCCTCAATTTATCTGGTGAATTGATTACCAGGTCCCCCTGTGAAAATAGATGTCTCACACTTTATCTGGTGAATTGATTACCAGGTCCCCCTGTGAAAATAGATGTCTTACTTTATCTGGTGAATTGATTACCAGGTCCCCCTGTGAAAATAGATGCCTCAATTTATCTGGTGAATTGATTACCAGGTCCCCCTGTGAAAATAGATGTCTCACACTTTATCTGGTGAATTGATTACCAGGTCCACCTGTTAAAATAGATGTCTCACTTTATCTGGTGAATTGATTACCAGGTCCCCCTGTGACAATGGGTGCCTCACTCTATCTGGTGAATTGATTACCAGGTCCCCCTCTGATTACCAGGTCCCCCTCTGATTACCAGGTCCACCTCTGATTACCAGGTCCCCCTGTGACAATGGGTGCCTCACTCTATCTGGTGAATTCATTACCAGGTCCCCCTCTGAAAATAGATGTCTCTCACTCTATCTTGTGAATTGATTACCAGGTCCCCCTGTGAAAATAGATGTCTCTCACTCTATCTGGTGAATTGATTACCAGGTCCTTCTCTGAAAATAGATGTCTCTCACTCTATCTGGTGAATTGATTACCAGGTCCCCCTCTGATTACCAGGTCCACCTCTGATTACCAGGTCCCCCTCTGATTACCAGGTCCACCTCTGATTACCAGGTCCCCCTCTGATTACCAGGTCCCCCTCTGATTACCAGGTCCCCCTCTGATTACCAGGTCCACCTCTTATTACAAGGTCAACCTCTGATTACCAGGTCCCCCTCTGATTACCAGGTCCACCTCTGATTACCAGGTCAACCTCTGATTACCAGGTCCACCTCTGATTACCAGGTCCACCAGTCTGTATACTGACCTTGACATTTGTGAGCGACCTCCCATAAGCCCCGCTAACAATGGCGTCATCCGTGTTGCGCTTGTACATCTCACACAGCTCCAGGCATTTCTTGTAGAACAGGAAACTCTCTCCTGCCCACGGAGACAAGAGACACAGTTAACTATTATACAAACAAAGATCAAACGCTTGCTAGTGTTGACATGGTCTAAAGTCATCTTGCTTTAATGACCAGCATGTGACACCTCATCATAAATATCGCACCACCCATTAGTATGTAAAACTTGATCTTCAAACTCAAACAATAGGTATCGTGGAAAACACTTTAAACTGTTTAGATGGCCTCATGTGAAGGTTCAGTTACAAAAGTGACAACACAAGACCGAATTTGGGCACTAATTGAAGGTTTAATTGTTGCAACCACTAAGATCAATGGAAATTAAGGTGAATACGTATGGCTGCTGAGGTCGTTACAACAAAAACACAAGAAAATTCACGTTACAGAAATATTAAACACACTATCAAGGTCCATAATGACTGGTAAACTCAATATCTTGTGCAGCCACCTAACCCTCAGGTAGCATTTCCCACAGATTTCCTGTCTCATGCTAGCCACCAGACGTCTGAGCGTGTGTTTGGGAATCTGTTGCCACTCATCATGCAAAGCCTGGGTCAACTCCTGATGGGTTTACAATGGAGAATGCCCTGCCCTACGTCCCAAAACATCCCTTAAATGTTCAATGGGATTCATGTCTGGACTTCTGGCTGGTCACAGTAGTGTCTCAACGGCATTGTTTTTTAGATGCTTAACAACAGTTTGTGCACAATGTGGTCTGGCATTATCGTTCATGAAGGCTGGACCTGTGGCGAGAGTGTGGTTGTCGACATGAGGGACTACAGAACCATCCAGGATCAGGTTCTAGTACCTCTGTTCATTCAGTGTACCGGAACTGTGACAAGGTCAAGCTTACAGTCATAGGAACAACACCCCCACACCATGACGGATCCACCTCCGATTGGGACTTGATTGGATTGAGAGTTGAATGTTCCTTGTTGTGCCTCTATGCCTTCAAATCTGTGCCCTCTGGTCTGTATGATGCAGTAAAAAACAGCTGGATCATTGGATCAATTGATTCTTCTCCACGTCCTAAGATTGCAACGAGCATGTGCTTGGCATCAGGCTAAACGGGCATGGCAGTGCCTATCTGTGAGGAGTGGAGGTCTGATTGGTCGCCTAGCTAATTTTAACTGTGTGTGTCAAAATAGTATAACCAAAAGTGACCATGTACAGCATTTTTGGCAAACCGACCCCTGGGACAAGGATGCCCAAAGCATGCATGCATGTGCAGCTAGGATCGAGGTTTGTTTGTGATGTCATGCTCACATATGATGTGGTATATTTGATATGTACTTGTAATGTCAACACTTGTTATTTTTCTGGTTTCAATTTCAAATGGGTGGTGCGATACTTATGACGAGTTGTATATTTATTATCAAAGATAAGCTGTGATAAGACCGCCAGAGCTTACTATAGTAATATCTTACAACAATATCTCTGTTATGAGCCAATCTAACTTCTGACCCCCGAAGTACTGCTTTATGGGGTCCGTAATGTAATGTTAGACCCTCACCCTCGAAGTACTGTTCTATGGGGTCCGTAATGTAAAGTTAGACCCTCATCCCCAAAGTACTGCTTTATGGGGTATGTAATGTAATGTTAGACCCTCACCCCCAAAGTACTGCTTTATGGGGTCTGTAATGTAACGTTAGACCCTCACCCCCAAAGTACTGCTTTATGGGGTCCGTAATGTAATGTTAGACCCTCACCCTCGAAGTACTGTTCTATTGGGTCCGTAATGTAACGTTAGACTCTCATCCCCGAAGTACTGTTCTATGGGGTCGGTAATGTAACGTTAGACTCTCATCCCCGAAGTAGTGTTCCATGCGGTCCGTAATCTAACGTTAGACCCTCACCCCCGAGGTATTGCTCTATGGGGTCCGTAATGTAACGTTAGACTCTCACCCCCAGGGTACTGCTCTATGGGGTCCGTAATGTAACGTTAGACCCTCACCCCCGAAGTACTGCTGTATGGGGTCCGAAATGTAACGTTAGACCCTCACCCCAAAAGTACTGCTTTATGGGGTCCGAAATGTAATGTTAGACCCTCACCCTCGAAGTACTGTTCTATGGGGTCCGTAATGTAACGTTAGACCCTCATCCCAAAAGTACTGCTTTATGGGGTCCGTAATTTAACGTTAGACCCTCACCCCCGAAGTACTGCTCTATGGGGTCCGTAATGTAATGTTAGACCCTCACCCTCGAAGTACTGTTCTATTGGGTCCGTAATGTAACGTTAGACCCTCATCCCCAAAGTACTGCTTTATGGGGTCCGTAATGTAATGTTAAACTCTCACCCCCGAAGTACTGCTTTATGGGGTCCGTAATGTAACGTTAGACCCTCACCCCCAAAGTACTGCTTTATGGGGTCCTTTATGTAATGTTAGACCCTCACCCTCGAAGTACTGTTCTATTGGGTCCGTAATGTAACGTTAGACCCTCATCCCCAAAGTACTGCTTTATGGGGTCCGTAATGTAATGTTAAACTCTCACCCTTGAAGTACTGTTCTATCGGGTCTGTAATGTAACGTTAGACCGTCACCCCCAAAGTACTGCTTTATGGGGTCTGTAATGTAACGTTAGACCCTCACCCCCAAAGTACTGCTTTATGGGGTCCGTAATGTAATGTTAGACCCTCACCCTCGAAGTACTGTTCTATGGGGTCCGTAATGTAACGTTAGACTCTCATCCCCGAAGTACTCCTCTATGGGGTCCGTAATGTAACGTTAGACCCTCACCCCCGAAGCACTGCTCTATGGGGTCCGTAATGTAATGTAAGACCCTCACCCTCGAAGTACTGTTCTATGGGGTCCGTAATGTAACGTTAGACCCTCATCCCCAAAGTACTCCTCTATGGGGTCCGTAATGTAACGTTAGACCCTCACCCCCGAAGCACTGCTCTATGGGGTCCGTAATGTAATGTAAGACCCTCACCCTCGAAGTACTGTTCTATGGGGTCCGTAATGTAACGTTAGACCCTCATCCCCAAAGTACTCCTCTATGGGGTCCGTAATGTAACGTTAGACCCTCACCCCCGAAGCACTGCTCTATGGGGTCCGTAATGTAATGTAAGACCCTCACCCTCGAAGTACTGTTCTATGGGGTCCGTAATGTAACGTTAGACCCTCACCCCCGAAGCACTGCTCTATGGGGTCCGTAATGTAATGTAAGACCCTCACCCTCGAAGTACTGTTCTATGGGGTCCGTAATGTAACGTTAGACTCTCACACCCGAAGTACTCCTCTATGGGGTCCGTAATGTAACGTTAGACCCTCACCCCCGAAGCACTGCTCTATGGGGTCCGTAATGTAATGTAAGACCCTCACCCTCGAAGTACTGTTCTATGGGGTCCGTAATGTAACGTTAGACTCTCATCCCCGAAGTAGTGTTCCATGCGGTCCGTAATGTAACGTTAGACCCTCACCCCCGAGGTATTGCTCTATGGGGTCCGTAATGTAACGTTAGACTCTCACCCCCAGGGTACTGCTCTATGGGGTCCGTAATGTAACGTTAGACCCTCACCTCCAAAGTACTGCTTAATGGGGTCCTTAATGTAATGTTAGACCCTCACCCTCGAAGTACTGTTCTATTGGGTCCGTAATGTAACGTTAGACCCTCATCCCCAAAGTACTGCTTTATGGGGTCCGAAATGTAATGTTAGACCCTCACCCCCAAAGTACTGCTTTATGGGGTCTGTAATGTAACGTTAGACCCTCACCCCCAAAGTACTGCTTTATGGGGTCCGTAATGTAATGTTAGACCCTCACCCTTGAAGTACTTCTCTATGGGGTCTGTAATGTAATGTAGACCCTCACCCCCGAAGTACTGGGATCCGTAATATAACGTTAGACTCTGGGGTCTGTAATGTAATGTTAGACTCTCACCCCCAAAGTACTGCTCTATGGGGTCCATAATGTAACGTTAGACCCTCACCCCCGAAGTACTTCTCTATGGGGTCTGTAATGTAATGTAGACCCTCACCCCCGAAGTACTGGGATCCGTAATATAACGTTAGACTCTGGGGTCTGTAATGTAATGTTAGACCCTCACCCCCAAAGTACTGCTCTATGATGTTGGAAGAGGACTCCACTAGTCTGATGTAGACGGGGTACGTCTCCTGGCTGGAGTATGCGATGTCCAGCATCAGCTTCTGGAGGTTGGGTTGTTCTGTGGCCAGTTCCGAGATGGCCTCGGCGCACTCCCGGGTCGTTACCCGCCCAGCAAGATCCTGCATCACTTCAGCAAATATCACACAGTATCGCTTCCGGATCTCTGGGTGAAAAGATAAATAATTTGGGAACAAAATGACTTGAGCAGGCTTGATACAGAAGTGTACGCAAATATATACTTGGATCCAGGGAAGGGGGTGGATGTCTGTCGAATTTACATAAAAATAGAGCCATGGGCTCTGTAGCTCATCAGGCTTTATATACATTAACTACTTCAAAATGTCAACTTCTAGGTGAGAGGTATAACACAAAGGAAGCACTTTAAATGGAGAAGATGAAATAGGTCTCAAGGTCCTTACCCCTCAGATCTATCTTTGAGGCCAGAGATAAAATCCCCTAAAATAAAGTCACACTTGAAGATTTAATTCATAACTGTTGTTTCCTTTAAATTACCTCCCTTTAAAGAGCACATAAAATCTCTAGATAAAATAGCTATTCAGGTCGCAGGATCATGAAATCTACAATTGAAAATCCTCATTAGCCAAGGAGTCTGCACACAACTTTTCACTCGAGAAGAAGATGAAAATTGTTTTTAACGGTTGTGACCCCTGTGACCCCAATTGAAGTCACGGGGTCACCATATCTACAATTTAGAATCCTCATTTGCCAAGGAGTCTGCACACAACTTTTCAGCTCTCCAGACCTTTTGGAACTATAGAAGATGAAAACAGGTTTTTTACGGTTGTGACCCCTGTGACCCCAATTGAGGTCATGGGGTCACCAAATCTACAATTTAGAATCCCCATTGACCAAGGAGTCTACACACAACTTTTCATCTCACTAGACCATTTGGAATTTGAGAAGAAGATGAAAATAGGTTTTAAAGGATGTGACCCCTGTGACCCCATTTGAGGTCACAGGGTCATGAAATCTACAATTTAGAATTCACATTAGCCAAGGAGCCTGCACACAATGTTTCAGCTCTCTAGACTTTTTGGAACTGGAGAAGAAGATGAAAATAGGTTTTTGGGGTTATGACCCCAGTGACCCCATTTCGGGTCACGGGGTCACTAAATCCACAATCTAGAATCCCCATTGACCAAGGAGTCTACACACAACTTTTCAGCTATCTAGACCTTTTGGAACTGGAGAAGAAGATGAAAATAGGTTTTTGCGGTTGTGACCCCTGTGACCCAATTTGAGGTCACAGGGTCACCAAATCTACAATTTAGAATCCCCATTAGCAAAGGAGTCTGCACACAACTTTTCAGCTCTGTGGAGTCATTGGTTCTGGAGAAGAAGTCGAAAAAGCGAAAAGTTTACGGATGGACGCCGGACACCATGCCATGCCATAGGTTTTTAAGGATGTGACCCCTGTGACCCCATTTGGGGTCAAGGGGTCACGAAATCTACAATTTAGAATCCCCATTGGCCAAGGAGCTAGCACACAACTTTTCAGCTCTCTAGACCTTTTGGAACTGGAGAAGAAGATGAAAACAGGTTTTTGGAGTTGTGACCCCTGTGACCCCATTTGAGGTCACGGGGTCATGAAATCTACAATTTAGAATCCCCATTAGCCAAGGAGCCTGCACATAAAATTTCAGCTCCCTAGACAAAGTGGTTCTGGAGAAGAAGATGAAAATGCGAAAAGTTTACAGACGGACGGACGGATGGACGGATGCCGGACACCATGCCATGCCATAAGTCCATCGGGCCTTTCAGGCCAGATGAGCTAAAAATACATAAAAACGTCTCATATGTTGTATGGTGTTATCAAGTATAAGGCATTCCAAGCACTTGCACCCCAATTTCAAAGACCTATTGAGAAAGATACTTGATTATCACAATTTCTTAGAAGTTTCTTAGAAGGACATTTATTTCGTAATTCAAACCAATGACTATCGTTAGACTTGAGAGGATTGGTGAGTAGGAAGGTTGACTGTTGAGATCTGTTCTGCTCTCCAATGAACTGGATGGTATTTTATGTCTGCTTTACACCTTGATCTCCTGTATTCAAAACATTTACACCTGGATCTCCCGTATTCAAAACATTTACACCTGGATCTCCTGTACTCAAGACATTTACACCTGGATCTCCTGTATTCAAAACATTTACACCTGGATCTCCTGTATTCAAAACATTTACACCTGGATCTCCTGTATTCAAAACATTTACACCTGGATCTCCTGTATTCAAAACATTTACACCTGGATCTCCTGTATTCAAAACATTTACACCTGGATCTCCTGTATTCAAAACATTTACACCTGGATCTCCTGTATTCAAAACATTTACACCTGGATCTCCTCTATTCAAAACATTTACACCTGGATCTCCTGTATTCAAAACATTTACACCTGGATCTCCTGTATTCAAAACATTTACACCTGGATTTCCTCTATTCAAAACATTTACACCTGGATCTCCTGTATTCGAAACATTTACACCTGGATCTCCTGTATTCAAAACATTTACACCTGGATCTCCTCTATTCAAAACATTTACACCTGGATCTCCTGTACTCAAAACATTTACACCTGGGTCTCCTGTACTCAAAACATTTACACAATAATTGCACTCATATTTGACATTGTTTTTCGGTATATAAACTAGATAACAGCCTCATCCTCAGGTTGTTCTAGCAAACAGAGGTCTTTGCCCTAGGGAAGACCCTCGGTTGCTATCACAAACTTAGAGCAATTCCCTAGAGCAATTCCCCATTTAACCTTATTCACAAAAACGAAATGGCGGATAATCTGATAGAACTGCCCCTTTTATTCACTGGGTTTCTGCTACTCCCATCTTGTAACAAAGTGTCACATCCAGTGTGTTTTATGCTTGAAATCGAGAGCAGAACCAAAGTCCCCTAGCGGTGGAAAGTGAAATCTCATACCTTATCCCTGCTTCTCAACCAATGAAAACTCATCTTTCAGTGGCCATATCGACCTAGTGACTTCAAAGATTTAGGCATTTTACTCTCAAGGGTCTTGCTCATTAGCATATGTCATTCGAATATGACTGATGTAAATAACGCAAATGAACTGTTTTTGGTATTTGTCTCTGATTTGGTCTTCTTTATTTATAAGCATGTTTATGATCAATAGTTTTCACAAAATCAAATAACATATTTCGAGGAAAACACATGAAACGAGAAAACGTTGGCCTTACGTTTATTTTATCATTATGACGTGTCATTGGCAAATGTCACTTTTACAAGGGCGTCGCTGATTGCACAACTAGATTCAATTGCAACCAATTAGGACACTCCCTTTTTGCCCCCGATTTTAAGCGTAAAACAACAGAGGGTAGGATCGGAAATCTGAAGGGAGTAACCTCTGTGGGAAGAGAATGGTGTGTAATAGATCATACTTATAAATCATGGCCATCTATTCATAGAGCATAATAGGATTAATTTCATATGAATAATTAACAAGACCAAACAACACTGCCTCTTCATACTAAAAATATTTGTAAATGTAAGAGTAATTTACAAATCATCAGATCATATAATCTAGTTTCACATATAACATCAGATGGTCTTTGATGACCTTGGAAATGATGACATTTTCTAAATGATCTAGTCATAACAACATAAACATGCTGATTATCACAGATTTTTTCAGAAATTATGACCATGGTTAAATCTTTAAGAAAATACTTTGACAATAACTTATCAGGGCCCTCTAAGTAATGAAAGGAAATCCATCCAAATTTGAAAGGAATGCCCCCGTAACGAAAATATTTGTTGACGACTTACGTCTGCTGTCAGCAACACCGGATGTTTTGCTTCTCACTGGCTGGGGAAGTGTGCGGTGCGCATGCGCGAGGACTACTTTGTTTGAGCGGAGGGATTTCCGTGTCTGTGTCTATAAAAGCTGAAGTTCAGCGGCGTGCTCGACACAGTCACAGTGGAAGCAGGCCGATATATATATATATATATATAATATATGGGTGTTGCCAGTGCAGCTAGCTGAGGGCACTCGCGCCCTGTTAAAATAGCGTTCTTTTGGTTCGTTCACACACTCACTTGACCTCAGGTATATTTATAGATATTGTTTCAGTCACGTTAGAATAGACATAATACATCTTTTCATGAATTGCATCTATATATTTATGAACTTGTGTTGCTAGTTCTTACTCCCGTATCATATTATCCAGTCATATATTATGTTTTTTTTTACATAAGCCACGTGTTTTGGTGTGATCCTTGAAGGCAGCCATCTTGAATATATATTCGTGTCTTTACTGTCATAAGACCGCGTTCATGTAAGACGTCTCCAGAATTGTATATTCACACAATATTCACTACGTACCATTGTAATATGTATTAAATAAACTTATGTGCAGGATTAATTTGTTTGAGTTTTCCTTGATGTTGTTATATTTGTGCATGCGAAAGGTGATTGCCTGAAACCTGAGATAATAGGAGTTCCACACACAAACTGTAACTGCAGCTATTTTAATGCTTTAATTTGCTGTGGTGACATAAGTAGGGTTGGCAGAGTTACTTCCCTTTGTTTAGTGCCATGTGAGCGGATGTGCTCTTTTTATAGTAGTGCGATTCCTGTGTGCGATTCTTGTAGAAACTTTCCAAGAATACGGAACTGTATACGGAACTCATGACTGCGATATTGTGTAACAAGAGTCATCAGAAGATGACATATCCCACCGGTTCCACAAAATTTGTAAAACACATCTTTGACAGATACTTATGTATCTACTACCGTACTTCAGTTAGTGGGTATTACAGATGCTGAGTTTCAGGTATGTTAAGGGTTTTAGACTTCTGCTCCATAAGCACTCAAAATCAACAGAAACCAACATCCCTCTCATGTTTCTATGGAAACAGAAAAAACTAAATTTTTCAGAAAAAATCTGAAAATATCAAAAGGCACCACTTCAGTTAGTGGGTAATACACATGCAAAGTTTCAGGAAGATATGATGAACGGTTTTGGAGCTGTGCTCCGGAAACGAACATGTCTCTGAACAAAGTCAAAATTCAATAAGTTTCTATGGAAACGAAAAAAAATAAAATTTTCAGAAATCTGAAAATATCAAAAGGCACCACTTCAGTTAGTGGGTAATACACATGCAAAGTTTCAGGAAGATATGATGAACGGTATTGGAGCTGTCCTCCGGAAACGAACCTGTCTCTGAACAAAGTCCAAATTCAACATGTTTCTATGGAAACGACGAAAAATAAAATTTTCAGAAATCTGAAAATATCAAAAGGCACCACTTCAGTTGGAGGGTAATACACATGGAAAGTTTCAGAAAGATATCATGAACGGTTTTCAAGTTCTGCTCCGGAAACGAAATGATTACGGACGGACGGACAGACGGACGGACAGACGGCCAGGGTGATGACTATATCCCACGGTATTACATACCGGTGGGATAAAAATGTATGCGACCATGTATACGAATTGGATCAGTAAACTTTGGAACTTAAAACAGACTTTTTATTGCCTTGAGAAAGGAATCAGTGGATTCATGTCAAGAACGTCCAAACCAGTGAAGTCAGTTGCGAGGTGAATGTTGCTACACAAACTATTTATAAAACTTATAAGTGAGCACAGAGATTCATAAAAATTCTGGGGCGGGTAACAATTCGAGCTCACACACCCATAACACCCATAAGAAAATAGAGCCACTGGCTCTGAAGCTCATCAGGAATCATGTTATTAATTATCCCTAAGGAAAAGATTAAGATATCACATAATAAGTTATTGCCCAGTCATCAAAATTAAATGTTATTATCAAAATTGGTTACACATTAATCCATATTCATTATAAATAATGTAGACCTTTACAGTTTATTGTTTTACTTCTTATTTTTATTCTGGAATTATCAACATTTATTACATAATGAAAAAGAGCCCCTATTTGTTTCTAAAAATCCTGTTTCTCATATGCTCATAGTTTCATAGGCTCCTTTTCAATATTTAATTAATAAATTCTATTGAGCATCTGAGTGTAAGACTACGGTAAATCAGTTACACAGCAGAGAAGTAACCTGAAATCTCTGTGTATTTTAGCTGCTGTTTGCATCTCTGCCAGGGAGTGGTCACTCCCCAGGTCAACACCTGCAATTACACAACATGCAGACCCTGGACTCACAGCCAGTAAATTATATATTTTAAATTTTGTTTTCCCCATCTTTATTTATTTTTCTTTATTGGAAAAGAAGATGTGGTATCACAGACTCATGTAGCTAGTTTTAATAGTCTTATCTTACTTCATCACCAGTCATATTTAGTTCACATATCTAATGTAAAATAAAACATATCTTAACCCTTTTTAAATGTTTTCCTATGCATCCTGTCACAATATTCAGTTCACAGGCTATTCAATAGTTTTTATTTCACATTGATTACATCAAACATGTCCATAATGTAGTAGTACTCTTAAGCTGAAATATGAAGTGCACATAAAATCTCATCATCTTCACAGCTCATTAAAACGGCTGTTTTAAGTGGTTACTCCTGTGATCCATATTTGGGGTCACAAGATCACCAAATCTACAATTTAGAATCACTATTGGCCAAAGAGTCTGTACATAACATTTCAGCTTTCTAGAGCTTTTGGGACTGGAGAAAAGATGAAAAATGCTTTTCAGGTTGTGACCCCTGTGGCCCTTATTTGGGGTCACAGGGTTACCAAATCTACAATTTATAATCCCCGTCAGTCAAGGAGTCTGTTCATAAAATTTCAGCTCTCTATGTTCATTGGGACTGGAGAAGAAGATGAAAATAGCTTATTTAGAATCCCCATTGGCCAAGGAGTATGTACATAAAATTTCAGCTCTCTGGAGTCATTGGTTCTGGAGAAGAAGATGAAAATAGCTTTTAAGGGTATGACCCCTGTGGCCCTTATTTGGGGTCACAGGGTCACCAAATCTACAATTTAGAATCCCCAATGGCCAAGGTGTCTGTACATAAAATTTCAACTCTCTAGAGTCATTGGTTCTGGAGACGAAGTCGAAAAAGTGAAAAGTTTACGGACGGACGGATTGACGGACGCCATCCCATGCCATTAAAGCCCATCGGGCCTTTCAGGCCTGATGAGCTAAAAAATGTCTCCTTTTCTCGAAACAAATGCAGCAATATTGGTGATTCCACAGTAATAACAGAAACATGTCGGTCATATTGGAAGGAAATACGGCCAAGATTTGAATGAACATCAGAAATTTCCTTGAATTCTCGGTCAATGTCGGAAATGCACACATCCGAATTTAACATGAATCAAATTGGAAATAATCTTATTTAGAGCGTCTAGGTATAAGGAATCAACGGAGCTATAGGTGAAGCCGTATCAAGGTTCAACAAAAGTTATAAGGAATCAACAGAGCTATAGGTGAAGCCGTATCACGGTTCAACAAAAGGTTTAAGGAATCAACAGTCTCTCAGCTATAGGTGAAGCCCTATCAAGGTTCAACAAATGTTATAAGAAATCAACGGAGCTATAGGTGAAGCCCTATCAAGGTTCAACAAGCAGACAGAGTCGGCCATATCCCCCGCCTTTGGAAAAATTTATTGAAGAATAGTTGTTCAATAACAGTGACTATGAACCTTCTCCTTATTGCCTGATGTAGCAGGATGGATGATGATTTGTTGGCTCAGCAGGGCAGGGATGCCACAAGGTTTGTAACATATCAAAACAACCTTAGCCTACCCAATATAAGGTTCATTGCAACTGACGGTTATCGTTTGCTGATGATCATAATGAAAATAGGTTTTTTAGGTTGTGAGCAAAGCCAAGGAGTTTGCACACAAAATTTCAGCTCCTTAGACCAAGTCGTTCTGGAGAAGAAGACAAAATGCGAAAAGTTTACAGACGGACGGATGGATGGACGGACGGACGCCGGACACCGTGCCATGCCATGTCATAAGCTAAAAATACATCCATGGCAGTTTTTTAGTTCTGCTCCGGAAATTAATTATTAAGTTATGTATCCATGGAAATAGTAAAAATTAAACAAATTAAATTAAAAATTGTAAAGAAGTTGAAAACCCCAAAAGGCACATCTACACATGATGATTGTTCCACACACAAAGTTTCGTTGAGCTATGTCTTATAGTTTTTGAGTTCTGATCCGGAAATGAAATTCTAAGTTACATTTCCATGGAAACGGTAAAAAAAAATAACTCGAAGAAGTTAAAAACCCCAAAAGGTACATCTACACATGATGATTGTTCCACACACCAAGTTTCATTGAGCTATGTCTTATAGTTTTTGAGTTGTGATCTGGAAACGAAATTCTAAGTTACATTTCCATGGAAACGGTAAAAAAAAATAACTCGAAGAAGTTAAAAACCCCAAAAGGTACATCTACACATGATGATTGTTCCACACACCAAGTTTCGTTTAGATATGTCTTATAGTTTTTGAGTTCTGATCCGGAAACGAAATTCTAAGTTACATTTCCATGGAAACGGTAAAAAAAAATAACTCGAAGAAGTTGAAAACCACAAAAGGCACAACTACACATGATGATTGTTCCACACACCAAGTTTCGTTGAGATATGTCTTATAGTTATGAAGTTTGAGGCCGGAATGGAAAAGCCCGGACGCACAGACGGAGCTCATTTCTATATCCCCCGCCAACTTCGTTGTGGCGGGGGATAACAAAAGGTATAAGGAATCAACGGAGCTATAGGTGAAGCCGTATCAGGGTTCAACAAAAGGTATAAGGAATCAACGGAGCTATAGATGAAGCCCTATCAAGGTTCAACAAAAGGACCTGAGGAAGTTACAGAGCTATAGGTGAAGCCGTATCACGGTTCAACAAAAGGTATAAGGAATCAACAGTCTCTCAGCTATAGGTGAAGCCGTATCAAGGTTCAACGTATAAGAAATCAACGGAGCTATAGGTGAAGCCATATCAAGGTTCAACAAAAGTTATAAGGAATCAATGGAGCTATAGGTGAAGCCGTATCAAGGTTCAACAAAAGGTATAAGGAATCAACGGAGCTATAGATGAAGCCCTATCAAGGTTCAACAAATGTTATAAGGAATCAACGGAGCTATAGGTGAAGCCGTATCAAGGTTCAACAAGTGTTTGCCACTAACATGGCAATGTCCCCTGCCGGTAACATTGAGTTTAAAAGACACATCATTTGGTCAAAATGAGCTACTTCATATATTGTATTACTGGTAAAAAGTGTCATGATGATCAGCAAATTTGAAGACTTTGGGTGCTCAGGTTCATGAGATATTGGTTAAAAAGAGTTCGAAAAGTTGTCAAAGTGTCATAGTCACATGGAAAATAAGGTCACGGTCACCAAAATCGACTGGTGTCTGCGTCATCCCCCAATGTAGACTGACACCAAATTTGAAAACATTGGTTCCATCCGGTCATGATGTATCATGTTAACAAGAGTTGAAAAGTAGTCAAAGTGTCGCGGTGACCTTGGAAATAAGGTCAAGGTCATTAAAAATCGTCTGGTGTCTGCGTCTTCCCCCAGTATAGGCTCACGCTTAATTTGAAGACTTTGGATGCAACGCTTCATGAGATATTGCGTAAACAAGAAATATGACGTACGGACGGACGGAAGGCGCTGAATACATAGTCCCGTGCCGCGTTGCGATGGGGGACAACAAAAGGTATAAGGAATCAACGGAGCTATAGGTGAAGCCGTATCAAGGTTCAACAAAAGGTCCTGAGGAAGTTACAGAAAAATACTCCACATGTCTATCTTCCCACATGTGCAATAATAAGATTGTGTGTCTATCTTCCCACATGTGCAATAATAAGATTGTGTGTCTATCTTCCCACATGTGCAATAATAAGATTGTGTGTCTATCTTCCCACATGTGCAATAATAAGATTGTGTGTCTATCTTCCCACATGTGCAATAATAAGATTGTGTGTCCATCTTCCCACATGTGCAATAATAAGATTGTGTGTCCATCTTCCAACATGTTCATTAATAAGATTGTGTGTCCATCTTCCAACATGTTCATTAATAAGATTGTGTGTCCATCTTCCCACATGTGCAATAATAAGATTGTGTGTCCATCTTCCCACATGTTCATTAATAAGATTGTGTGTCCATCTTCCCACATGTTCATTAATAAGATTGTGTGTCCATCTTCCCACATGTGCAATAATAAGATTGTGTGTCCATCTTCCCACATGTGCAATAATAAGATTGTGTGTCCATCTTCCCACATGTGCAATAATAAGATTGTGTGTCCATCTTCCCACATGTGCAATAATAAGATTGTGTGTCCATCTTCCCACATGTTCATTAATAAGATTGTGTGTCCATCTTCCAACATGTTCATTAATAAGATTGTGTGTCCATCTTCCCACATGTGCAATAATAAGATTGTGTGTCCATCTTCCCACATGTTCATTAATAAGATTGTGTGTCCATCTTCCCACATGTTCATTAATAAGATTGTGTGTCCATCTTCCCACATGTGCAATAATAAGATTGTGTGTCCATCTTCCCACATGTGCAATAATAAGATTGTGTGTCCATCTTCCCACATGTGCAATAATAAGATTGTGTGTCCATCTTCCCACATGTGCAATAATAAGATTGTGTGTCCATCTTCCCACATGTTCATTAATAAGATTGTGTGTCCATCTTCCAACATGTTCATTAATAAGATTGTGTGTCCATCTTCCCACATGTGCAATAATAAGATTGTGTGTCCATCTTCCCACATGTTCATTAATAAGATTGTGTGTCCATCTTCCCACATGTTCATTAATAAGATTGTGTGTCCATCTTCCCACATGTGCAATAATAAGATTGTGTGTCCATCTTCCCACATGTGCAATAATAAGATTGTGTGTCCATCTTCCCACATGTGCAATAATAAGATTGTGTGTCCATCTTCCCACATGTGCAATAATAAGATTGTGTGTCCATCTTCCCACATGTTCATTAATAAGATTGTGTGTCCATCTTCCAACATGTTCATTAATAAGATTGTGTGTCCATCTTCCCACATGTGCAATAATAAGATTGTGTGTCCATCTTCCCACATGTTCATTAATAAGATTGTGTGTCCATCTTCCCACATGTTCATTAATAAGATTGTGTGTCCATCTTCCCACATGTTCATTAATAAGATTGTGTGTCCATCTTCCCACATGTGCAATAATAAGATTGTGTGTCCATCTTCCCACATGTGCAATAATAAGATTGTGTGTCCATCTTCCCACATGTGCAATAATAAGATTGTGTGTCCATCTTCCCACATGTGCATTAATAAGATTGTGTGTCTAGACCAACACTGGTTCAGCATCACCCACCTGGCAGTTTCTCAATCATCCGGAAGTCTTCTAGACACAGCTTGAGGATCCCGTGGATATTGTAGCGGAGTTTCGGGGGATTAAACTCGATCATATTTCGTTGCATTAGCGGAGATAGAATCCGATCTTTAGTTTCAAAAACAGATGGGTTGTCTGTTCAACAGAAACCAGAATTTAAATCAAGGATACAAAAATATTTACATTTATAAAACAAAATGTCAATGTTGTGAAAGCATGTATGGTGACATCTGAATGGAGACTTTACAACCGTGAGTGAAAGGATTAGGGTTAGGGTTGCAGGATGAGTTGGGAGAACAGACTATGGTCAAGTTAGAAAAGGCTTACCAAGTATCCGCTGGGCTTGTCAGTGAGTGAAGGGATTAGGGTTAGGGTTGCAGGATGAGTTGGGAGAACAGACTATGATCAAGTTAGAAAAGGCTTACCAAGTATCCGCTGGGCTTGTCGGTGAGTGAAGGGATTAGGGTTAGGGTTGCAGGATGAGTTGGGAGAACAGACTATGGTCAAGTTAGAAAAGGCTTACCAAGTATCCGCTGGGCTTGTCGGTGAGTGAAGGGATTAGGGTTAGGGTTGCAGGATGAGTTGGGAGAACAGACTATGGTCAAGTTAGAAAAGGCTTACCAAGTATCCGCTGGGCTTGTCGGTGAGTGAAGGGATTAGGGTTAGGGTTGCAGGATGAGTTGGGAGAACAGACTATGGTCAAGTTAGAAAAAGCTTACCAAGTATCCGCTGGGCTTGTCGTTGAGTGAAGGACCCTGGGATGTATCCGAGAATGGCAAGTCTTTCTTGAAACACTCTCGACAATCGGGCAATAAAGGTTTTATAAACCGGACCTACAAAACAAAATGATGCAGGTTTATTCACAGGGATCATACGAGGTATTCACTGACAAAAAAATAATTTTCACAAAGATTCAGTCTGATTAAAATCGACCGTTTTCCGAGGAATTAAATTTGAAAACAGTTCATATCGGGATACGAACTGATTCTATAGATTCCCCCCCACAAGGTCTGAAGACACCATTTATAAGCGCATGTTCTGTACCAGTTTAGTGCAGACAAAGACCACTCAAAGAGCTGGCCAATCACATCATAATGACATGACATATTGACACTGAGCTGAGATATTTTTGCAGGGAACACAGATAATACATAAGCTTTTTGTAATGTCCTCTAGATTGAGTATTTTTCCTAATAAACACAGTAAAAAAAGTTAAGCACCCCCTTCTTTTTATTGATAGGGGTATGTTTCAGAGACCCATTATAGCAAAACTAAACATCCCACAGGTGAAAAACGAATTTCAGGAGCAAGTATAATTAATTGTTTTATTCGTTGACATTTTTGTGTAATCTTCAGAGATTTCAAATGACCAAAAACAAGAAACAAAAATTGACTGGAAAATGGTGAAAAACACAGACTCGTAAATGTATTGTCATTTCAAGTTTGACGGCTGAACATGATGAAGAAATCATACTGAATAACCCGTGCCATTGTCTTAGGAACGATTTAGTGTCAATATCGTGTGCTGCCACCACGTGCCTGAAATACTGCTGCCAGTCTTCTGGGCATACCCCTGACACGGTTCTTTAATTCTTCCATGGGGATTTGCTGCCACTCATCGTGAAGTGCGGCCGCCAGTTGTCTTAGATTGTGTGGAGCAGGGTTCCTTCTCTGTAGACGTCGACCAATCATGTCCCAGACATGCTCGATGGGATTCAAATCTGGAGACAAAGCTGGCCAGGGGATACGAGAAACAGCATTGTTCTCCAGATGTTGAGTCACAGCTCGTGAACGGTGAGGCCGAGCATTATCATCCATGAACAGGGGTCGAGTTGCAAGTCTGTGATCATCAAAATGGTCAATCACAACTGGATCCAACACTTCTGCAATGTAGCGGGCGCCGGTAAGTTTGTCTTGTAAATGTCACCAAATCCAACTTGCAATCACAAGAAAAGCAACCCCACACCATAACGGATCCTCCACCATATGGAACCCTTGGAAGAATGTTCCTTGGTGTGTATCGATTGTTCTTGACTCTCCAAACTCTGATTCGCTCGTCAACGGTATGGAGGAGGAAGCGACTTTCGTCTGACCAGTGGATACATCTCCTCAGGTTCCAACGCTGCCGGTCACCACAACACATCCTACGATCCCGTTTTTTGACGATTAGTAAGGTTTGGACGTCTGATGACACGTCGAGACCTTAAACCTGCTGCTTTGAGGCGGTTCCTCACCGTCTGATTGCTGATACGTCTATAGGGAAGCCAGGCTTGTTTCAAGACGGTACTTGGTAATCGGGTCGTGTAATGAGATGTTTTACCCTCTAACGCAACTATATATTGCATCAACTTTGATAACAAGAGAATTAGTGAGCAAAGCTCACTCATGATACCCCCGCTTTTACATTAACATTGGTCAAAGAGAAATGTTTGAAAATAGCAAAAGGGTATCAATGTTTAAACTTTTGTATGAAAAGACCATAACATATATTATTAAAGCAGAGTAAGTATTACACCTCTAAGCATGTTTTAGAAGTAAAAGTCAAAGTGGTTTCGTAACATTTGAACAACTAGAAGAGCATTTGCGGGACACCGCAAAAGCAGAGCAGCTCCGAAACTTTGGGTCTCGCCTTTCCCTGTTCCGCCTTCTCCTCAGCATTAATAAAATGGGATTTTTTTTGGACCAAAATTTGTTCATTATTCAAGTTATTCTAACAAGTTGAATCATCACTGGGGTCACTTTTCACAAGTTTGTTCTTAAAACCTATTTCTGATTTCAAAATTGGATCAAAGGGTTAACATGGCCTGAACCAATATCTCATGACCTTGACCTTAGACCTTCAAGGTCACACCATCACTGATTACTTTTCATTGTGTATAACAATCATGCAATGACTCAAAGTGTTCATTGTTAACATAAGGCATATTCACAATAGCATGCTTAAGTTGTGACCTTGCTGTGACCTTGACCTTTGACAGTTTTTAGGGAAAACTTTTTCAAATCTTGGTCTATCTCCATAGTTGATATATACCAAATAAGAGCCTGACAGCACAAAAACGTTTGAAGTTATCATGTTTACAAGGATTATTGTAGTAAATAAAGCACTCATGACCTTGACCTTTGACCTTGAATGTGAACATGTCAAAATCATTTACCAGATTTATAAGAAAGAAGCTATGTATATGTGGTGTTAATACCTTCTTGGAAACAAGTAGTATTTGAGTTATGAGCGGAACCAAAAGTGTGACCATAGACGCGCACACAAAGACGCTTAAAAGTGGAAAATCTGAAAAAATAATCATGGAATCTGAGGGAAACATAGAAAAGGCACATCTAGGGACCATAAAGTGTACATGTATAAAGTTTCATAACAATTGAACAAATAGTATTTGAGTTATGAGCGGAACCAAAAGTGTAAGCATAGACGCGCACACAAAGACGCTTAAAAGTGGAAAATCTGAAAAAATAATCATGGAATCTGAGTGAAACATAGAAAAGGCACATCTAGGGACCATAAAGTGTACATGTATAAAGTTTCATAACAATTGAACAAGTAGTATTTGAGTTATGAGCGGAACCAAAAGTGTGACCATAGACGCGCACACAAAGACGCTTAAAAGTGGTAAATCTGAAAAAATAATCATGGAATCTGAGGGAAACATAGAAAAGGCACATCTAGGGACCATAAAGTGTACATGTATAAAGTTTCATAACAATTGAACAAGTAGTATTTAAGTTATGAGCGGAACCAAAAGTGTAAGCATAGACGCGCACACAAAGACGCTTAAAAGTGGAAAATCTGAAAAAATAATCATGGAATCTGAGTGAAACATAGAAAAGGCACATCTAGGGACCATAAAGTGTACATGTATAAAGTTTCATAACAATTGAACAAGTAGTATTTGAGTTATGAGCGGAACCAAAAGTGTGACCATAGACGCGCACACAAAGACGCTTAAAAGTGGAAAATCTGAAGAAAAAAATCATGGAATCTGAGGGAAACATAGAAAAGGCACATCTAGGGACCATAAAGTGTACATGTATAAAGTTTCATAACAATTGAACAAGTAGTATTTGAGTTATGAGCGGAACCAAAAGTGTTCCGGACGGACGGACGGACGCGCTGAGCGCTATATACCCCCGACTACTTCGTAGCGGGGGTATAATAAATGGTAAAGCTGAGAAATAAAAATGTGCCAAAAACGTGCTACAGTGCCTTTAACTGAAGAACGTACCGATCTGCTCCTCCTGTGAGTAGGTCTCCTCGCGGCTCCACGCTTCCAGTCTACACTGGGTCAGGATCTTCACCATCTCCTCCGGGCTGACGAACCCTCCGTCCATCACTAGCTCGCTGCCTGGAGAGTGGGGTTTAGAGTCATAAACCATAGGTTATAAACACGGAGAGAGAAATATTAGGGTTATATCCTTGTGAGTCATGAAATATCACAGTTATATCCAAGTGAGACATAAAATATGGGTTATGTATATCCTTGAGAGTCATAAATAATCATCATCATCATACAAATACTTGTAGAGCGCCAATATCCATAGAACGCTCAAAGGCGCTTGGGGTCTAAGATTGTAAATTCATCACAGAATGTTCAAAGGCCTCGGAGAATAGACAAGTCTTTAGGTCGGATTTAAAAGCAAATAGATAAATAAAATAGGGGTTATATCCTTCAGTCATAAAATAGGGGTTATATCCAGGAATCATAAAATATAGGTAATATCCTGAGAGTCATGAAATTGTTTTACACATTAGACAGTTGGGGACAAGACCTGACTTGGATTTTCGAAGCTCTCTTAGCGCTAAGATAGTCGTAAGCCAATGTTAATGAATGGTATTTACAACTATCATAGCACTAGAAAAGCTTTGTAAATCTCCTGGTCCCTAAGACAGGTTAATTTCTTGATTAGTACAGGAAGAGTCCTTCTTGATCCAGCCCTGTAGAGGGGAGAGAGTCTACTAGTTACTTGATTTATTCCTGAACTCTTACCTGTCATGAGAATGGCTAACGGAAGGCCAAGACAAAGTTTGACGATTTCATCGATGACGCCTCCATATTGTATGTGAGGAGTAACAGATCGGAGTAGCTTCACACCATCTGCGTGAGACATAACAGGAAGTTCCATGCTGCAGAAACTGCTCATCTGGCGAGGGAACTTTGTGCGTACTGTCGATGTGACCATGATCTTCACATTGAGGCAAGTCTCCACAAGATGCTCGCACAACCTCACGAACTCATCTCTCACTGGACTCTCTATCACATCCTCTGCATCATCAAAATCCAATACAAAATTGACATCCTGGCACGTTTCTATTTTCCCAGCAAGTTCATCGGGGAAAACTGCCATGTCTTCATTCATGGAAGTGTCCCTGAAGGCTCCCTTGATGTTCAGCACCAGAACCTGCCATGAAGTCACCGACTGAAGCTTCACATAGATGTGGCAAATTTTCTCTGGATTAGGATAATTTGACTTCATCCTCTTGAGGAACTCACTGACAGTGCGCGACTTGCCGACAGACTTCATCCCGAAGACTCCAAAGATTCTGTATCTGCCCCACTGGATCTCCAGGTCCTGAAAGAACTTCTCCCTGCCCACAAACATGTCCTCTTCCATTGCTGATGCTGATGTAGTTGTAGGTGAGATTGTTGCAGATGTTGCTGATACTGAACCTGTTTGATAATGTTGTTGCTGAAGCTGTTGCTTGTGATGCTAGCTACATCAGATACTGAGGATGTTTGATAATGTTGTTGCTGAAGCTGTTGCTGGTGATGCTAGCTACATCAGATACTGAGGATGTTTGATAATGTTGTTGCTGAAGCTGTTGCTGGTGATGCTAGCTACATCAGATACTGAGGATGTTTGATAATGTTGTTGCTGAAGCTTTTGCTGGTGATGCTAGCAACATCAGATACCGAGGATGTTTGATAATGTTGTTGCTGAAGCTGTTGCTGATGATTCTAGCAACATCAGATACCGAGGATGTTTGATAATGTTGTTGCTGAAGCTGTTGCTGATGATGCTAGCTACATCAGATACTGAGGATGTAACTCAGCTGAAACTGATAGTGTTGATACAGATGTTTCGGCTTCCGTAGATCTGAGTCTGGCATTGGCTTTCATCATCCTGGAAACAAAAAGAGAATTATCAGAGGGTAATAAAGAGTTACAAGATAAATAGTTGTGTTTGTAAAGTTTTCGGGAATTCATTGTTATTCAACACCCGCAAATTTCAGCCTTTAAAACCTCTGGCTAACACCTTTGGTTTTAAAATTAAACTAAACTAAACAAACGCAACTATTTATCGATATTTTAACATAACCTTTAGTTTTCAGGCGAAAAACCAATGTACCAAGGGCTTGAGCACAATAGTACAGTTAGTACCATTCCCACTTGAGCACAATAGTACGGTTAGTACCATTCCCACTTGAGCACAATAGTACAGTTAGTACCATTCCCACTTGAGCACAATAATACGGTTAGTACCATTCCCACTTGAGCACAATAGTACATTTAGTACCATTCCCACTTGAGCACAATAATACAGTTAGTACCATTCCCACTTGAGCACAATAGTACGGTTAGTACCATTCCCACTTGAGCACAATAGTACGGTTAGTACCATTCCCACTTGAGCACAATAATACGGTTAGTACCATTCCCACTTGAGCACTACAGAACATTTAGTACCATTCCCACTTGAGCACAATAATACGGTTAGTACCATTCCCACTTGAGCACAATAGTACATTTAGTACCATTCCCACTTGAGCACAATAATACAGTTAGTACCATTCCCACTTGAGCACAATAGTACGGTTAGTACCATTCCCACTTTAGCACAATAGTACGGTTAGTACCATTCCCACTTGAGCACAATAGTACAGTTAGTACCATTCCCACTTGAGCACAATAATACAGTTAGTACCATTCCCACTTGAGCACAATAGTACGGTTAGTACCATTCCCACTTTAGCACAATAGTACGGTTAGTACCATTCCCACTTGAGCACAATAGTACATTTAGTACCATTCCCACTTGAGCACAATAGTACATTTAGTACCATTCCCACTTGAGCACAATAGTACGGTTAGTACCATTCCCACTTGAGCACAATAGTTTGGTTAGTACCGTTCCTACTTGAGCACAATAGTTTGGTTAGTACCATTCCCACTTGAACACAATAGTTTGGTTAGTACCGTTCCTACTTGAGCACAATAGTACAGTTAGTACAATTCCCACTTGAGCACAATAGAACATTTAGTACCATTCCCACTTGAGCACAATAGTACATTTAGTACCATTCCCACTTGAGCACAATAGAACATTTAGTACCATTCCCACTTGAGCACAATAGTTTGGTTAGTACCGTTCCTACTTGAGCACAATAGTACAGTTAGTACCATTCCCACTTGAGCACAATAGAACATTTAGTACCATTCCCACTTGAGCACAATAGTACATTTAGTACCATTCCCACTTGAGCACAATAGAACATTTAGTACCATTCCCACTTGAGCACAATAGTTTGGTTAGTACCGTTCCTACTTGAGCACAATAGTACAGTTAGTACCATTCCCAATTGAGCCCAACAGTACGGTTAGTTATAGTACCGTTCCCACTTCAATGAGCCCAACAGTACAGTAGCAATAGTAGCATTTTAGTACATAGACAAGGTAAATCAATGGCCAGGATACTCTTGTGAAATGATGCCATTGTTTGCAATGTTCATCTAATGACATTTAATATTTAATATTTTATTTGGTTTAAAGATCAAATCTTATTCAAAATGATAAAATAAAATATCAGTTATGATTGTTAGATAATTATTAACACAAAATAGTTCAAACAGTTAATATCTACACAAATCCCCCATATGTGGATCATATGATGTAATAAAATTCTAAAAGTTGGCAAAACTCAGAACCCAGTCTTGTGACAATATAAATTTACAAGCCAACATATACCAGTATACATTGTACATGCATATAATAAACATGATTGCGAATTACTTACATAAGAGACACTGTCGTTGTTTATCTGCAACATGAAATGATTAGATAATATGTTTCCAGTTTGACCTATCAACACTTGCCCGTCCTTGCAGGCAGTTCTTGGAAAAACAAAATCCAGGGGAATTCCCCACGTCATCAATATACAGCAGTTACCTCCCTTTATCTGACTTTCAGCATACAGTGTCCCTCAACTGTTCGGATTTGTATCTGCTAAGATTTGGAGAGCCGAGAATGCGGAAGTTCAACATGCCAAGACGTTTCACGTTGCTAAGACGGTTGTCAAGTTATTCGCTGCTTTAGGTCAACATAGACGAGTTCAAACTTTTATAAATATCACAGTAAGTGGGTTAATGTTATCTACGTAAACTCCAATAATGGAGGCTTCTGCTACTGCGTATATAGAGAGTCTACATTGTCACTGATTTTTACTTACTTATGCAGTTCACGAGGTGGTGTAAATCGTCAAATTAATGAACAATCAACGACCGTTATTGATTTAAGTACCCGTTATGATTGATTGCATTGATTCAATGATTGAAGGCTTACGAGAATCTCACAGACTATAACACCTATAATTCAATAGACTATTCACAGACTATAACACCTATAATTCAATAGACTATTCACAGACTATAACACCTATACTCGGTGCACATTCATGATTTATGATGTAATTAAACATGGAGATGGTACAATATCTATACTGGAGTAACTATTAATTTTATTCTTAATTTGAGATAACAATGTCATAATAACTAATACTATGATGACACCAAATAGAAATAATGTGACACAATTTTTAAAAAGTATTTTAAAATGATTACATTTATACACTTTAGTGTGATTTAATACTTATCAGTGGGCAAAGGACATAGAGAATGTCAGCCAAGTGTCTCATATTAAATATATCAATACCAGTTGATAACAGTTATAATAACCGAGGCTTGAGATTCTATTTAAGGTGCATCCATTGTGTTTCATAAAATTTTATTAGGCTTTTAATACTTTCCGACTCACCATATGTGATGTTTACAATACAAACAAATTCACTCAGCTTACATATTCTTCCCCACTCGCCTAATATATCATAATTACTAGTTTCCATTTAAAATAGAATAACATCATTTTGCATGTGCAGAAACCGAAACTGCACGTTCCATTTACATGTACAGTAGTTATATGACCTATTCAACATTATCAACCAAAAGTTGTTATTTTGTCTGTTATAAAATAAGATTCCAAAATTACGTTTGACTCATCGGCGCGCGCCACACACTGTGCATTGTCCGGTTTTCGATCAGAAATCACTACCTTCATATCGTCAATATATTTAGTCGACTATCATCAAAATGCTAGTTTTGGGTAACAGTTGGTACTTCTCGATAAAGTAACACCATTTATAACGTTTGGAATATGTGACCCCATCAACACAATGGATGTATAATCACCCAAAATCGTTCTTGATTACTTTCAATGAAATATATAGCCATTGCATGGCTCTGCAGCTCAATAGGCTTTCTGGGATTTATAGTTGAGACCTATATTTGAAATAATAGGTTTTTAATATATATATATATATATATTTATTACCCATATGGTTGAAAATAACCGAGTTAATATTATTGATATGAGCACATGTGCACATATCACGTTTGCCTAGCAACTTCCCGTATTTCGTCGCCTGTGACGTCATAAAACGATTGTTCGTGACGTCACTGTGGCTTGCCATTGCAAGAGAAGTGGGTCGTTTTCTGACTATTTTATGGAATCAAATGGATTAAAATGGGTAATAAAGAAATTATTACACTCGAAAGTGTGTCATATGACTTTTACAAAACTCATGCAAATTTATGTATAACCCTCGCCCTCGCTCGGGAAGTAAAAAATTCACACTCGTTTCGTAAAAGTCATATGACACACTTCCTCGGGTAATAATATCTATATATATATCACCAAACATGCAATTCTATTAGCTTCACATTTATTTGAAGTAGAAAAATAACTTTTAAGTTGCGGTCACTTTCTTATAGATATTAGTCAGTTTAGAGCAAGTCACCGCCCATCTCAAAAGATAACATACATTCAATCAATCACTCACTTAAGATACATATATATACCTTAAAGGGACAGCGCTTCAAGGATAATTATGATATATCAGATTTATCTACCTATGCAGACCCCCAATTTTAGACAATTGAAGTAATTAGTAATAAAACTACTGTATGTATACAGTGAATCGAAGCGTAACTCATTAGCAGACAAGTTAACCTGCAGAAGTAGATATATAAGTGATCTCATTTTTATCCTCGACGCAGTGTCCCTTTAATGAATAGTTTATGATAACTTATGTAATATGCATTTTAGTTACAATTTTTTAGATATAAAGATTTTCATACAAATGAAAGTATAAACCTAACCAATTGATTCCTTTAGCCGATATAGCATTATCCGGTACTTAATTTAAAGCATTATCATTAAATTAGAAACCTATTTAGATATAAAATTGAAATAGAATCAAACAATATTTTATTGTGATATTTTCATTAAAATTAATTATAAACTTCACTAAGAATGTAACAAGAAAATATCTCAGTTTTAACTGGCTAAATGATAGTTTCCTATTTGATTTAGGTATAAATATTTATTAATCCTGCAGGTAATAATGTTGGGGTCTTTTAACTCATCTGACTTATGTATTTATTTAGCTGTCTAAAAATGAATTTCAAAGGTCATTTTGTACAAAAGTGTAGTGAAAGAATCCAACATTTTTTTGCATCCGGGGAATAGGGTTGGGAGAGTGGAATGTCAGCTATATCCAACCTTGTGATGAGAGATAAGTGATAAAACTGAAAACACAGAAAATCCTCTTATGCTTAATGTCCCATGTTGATTGTGTATCTACCTCTACCGAAGTCAAGGATCTCATGTTAGACTCTTCTTGCAGGCAATGGCTGATGTTAGACTCTTCTTGCAGGCAATGGCTGATGTTAGACTCTTCTTGCAGGCAATGGCTGATGTTAGACTCTTCTTGCAGGCAATGGCTGATGTTAGACTCTTCTTGCAGGCAATGGCTGATGTTAGACTCTTCTTGCAGGCAATGGCTGATGTTAGACTCTTCTTGCAGGCAATGGCTGATATTAGACTCTTCTTGCAGGCAATGGCTGATGTTAGACTCTTCTTGCAGGCAATGGCTGATGTTAGACTCTTCTTGCAGGCAATGGCTGATGTTAGACTCTTCTTGCAGGCAATGGCTGATGTTAGACTCTTCTTTCAGGCAATGGCTGATGTTAGACTCTTCTTGCAGGCAATGGCTGATGTTAGACTCTTCTTGCAGGCAATGGCTGATGTTAGACTCTTCTTGCAGGCAATGGCTGATGTTAGACTCTTCTTGCAGGCAATGGCTGATGTTAGACTCTTCTTGCAGGCAATGGCTGATGTTAGACTCTTCTTGCAGGCAATGGCTGATGTTAGACTCTTCTTGCAGGCAATGGCTGATGTTAGACTCTTCTTGCAGGCAATGGCTGATGTTAGACTCTTCTTGCAGGCAATGGCTGATATCGGAGACTTCAGCTTCGTGGGAAGAGAGCAGGAGATTGGAGCACTCCTGACCGGTCTCGGTGAGAGAAGTTGGCGAGTCCATGTGGTGACCGGCGCACCTGGCACTGGCAAGTCCTCATTGGTCAAACAGGTGTTGGTTAAATATAAACAAAGTGGATATCCTACACTTGATACTGTATACATCGACTGCAGTCTCACCACAAGTGATTATGACTTTATGATGGAAGTACTGGGACGACTGGGCACTTCTGTTGCTCTCGATGCTACGAAGGATTTATCTGATTGTAAGGTTATTGCAGCCACTCTTGTTGAATGTGTCACCTCACATCTTCAGAACCATTCTTCCCTACCCAAGCTGTTCTTTTTAGACAATGTGGGTATAGCTCGGAAAGAAGTTGTGTTGAAGTTTGTGATAAACTTGCTGACACAGCAGGAGCATGTACCAAATGTGACTTTCATCATCACTTCTGTTAATAAGTTGAACTCAATCAAAAAGAAATTCAACATAATTTCTCTGCAAAGATTTACTAATGACGAGACAAAGCAACTGTTTCGGGATAATTTCCAGTTAGAAGCGTCGGACGGGTTCCTTGAGGTGATCAACACACATTGCTCAGGCAACCCGATGCTGCTCCAACTTGTAGGTAGGTTGTTGTCGTAACATGCTGCTCCAACTTGTAGGTAGGTTGTTGTCGTAACATGCTGCTCCAACTTGTAGGTAGGTTGTTGTCGTAACATGCTGCTCCAACTTGTAGGTAGGTTGTTGTCGTAACATGCTGCTCCAACTTGTAGGTAGGTTGTTGTCGTAACATGCTGCTCCAACTTGTAGGTAGGTTGTTGTCGTAACATGCTGCTCCAACTTGTAGGTAGGTTGTTGTCGTAACATGCTGCTCCAACTTGAAGGTAGGTTGTTGTCGTAACATGAAAGCTTGTGACATACTTATGATATCATAAAGGACACAACAATAGTGAACATTCTACCCTACATCCTGCTCCAACACTTGAATAATACCCTGATTCCCTGAGCCCAATACCTATTGTTTGGCTGTAAATAACCAACAAATGAAAGAACTAAAACTCAAGTAAATAATGGCAGTGCCCGGATGAGAGGACCGTGAGGAGCATCAACATTCATTTCATATATTTAGTGAAATAGCGAAGACCCGATGTGAAGTAGCAAAATGGCAATGCAAAGATTTTAGCTTCACAATTTTGCATTGTGGCTTTGCCATTTTTTAATGTATCTTTGCTATTTCACTTTGTTTTTGGTATTTCAAATCATGTCTTTGCTATTTTGCATTGCTCCTTCGGTATTTCACATCATCTCTCTGCGTCATTGCTATTTGCCTTCGCTGTTTCACTACTTTACATTGCACCTTTGTGTCGTCTTCACTATTTCATATCACTCCTTCACAATTTCACTATTTCAATCACTGCTTTACGTCTTCACTATTTCACATTGCTTCTTTGTGTTGTTGCTATTTTGCATCTCCCCTTCTGTATTTCGCATCGCCCCTTCTCCCCTGTGCATCTTTGCTATTTAGCATCACCCATTCGCTTTGTCATTATTTCGCAATGCTCCTTTGCTATATTCGCTGTTTCACATTGCTACTTTGTTTCACATTGCTACTTTGTTTCACATTGCTACTTTGTTTCACATTGCTACTTTGTTTCACATTGCTACTTTGTTTCACATTGCTACTTTGCAATGCATGTTCACCATTTTGCTATTTCAACTTAGGTTCAAATAACACCAAGTAACACAGATGCAAATGGCAGAAATAGCATTGTGATATTATCTATTTGTGCATAAAATACTAAATGGCATTCAAATAAAGATAAATTTGAGATATGTCCTATTCTCAGGGAACGACATCACGTGTGAGAACTTCATGACGCAGGAGAACGTGATGCAACTGGTGGAGGCGGGGAGGTGTCGCGACATCGTCAACAGGGAGAATATGGATGAGTCCGAACAATGGGGTCAGTAGCTGCTTGAAAGAGCCACCAAGGATGTTAGTGTTTCAAATTAAAAAAAACTTTGTGGAAAATATACTTATAACGTCAATCGCCAGAGAAATCTTTTATCTACAACATGACATGTGAAAAATTAATTTTCATATCACAACAATGTAATGCAATTTGGTTTCAAGAGAAGTACCCCTTTGAGTAGCGTGCATTAAGGGTATCTGACGTCATATTTAAATAGAATCCCCTTTATTGCATAAAATGTACTACACATGAGCAAGCGTTTCTGAAGTGTGAAGGCTCGTCTCTAGAGCAAGTCACCATAACATCCCATGTGCTGCACATGCTGCACGTGCTTCTCTTGCAAGTTACCCTTGTCACACATTACTGAATGTGACAATTGCTTTATTAACAATGTTTCTAAATGTCCTAAGAATATACAAGTTATTGCCTGTTTAATGTACTTTTTATTGAGATAAGACCAGCAAATTATGACAAATTTTTACTCTCATCAATTATAAAATTAAAACATCTAGTTGGGTAAAACAATTATTCCAATATATGTAGCAAATACATAATTAAATGAAATGGTAAATAAATAACCGCCAAAAATAATATGTTTCAATTTCTTTCATTGCTCATTGTTATTCTTTCGTGTCTTTGTATATAGTGTGAGAGCTAGACCACAATGCTTTCACTTGAAAATAATACACTGGATCTATATTTCTAATTTGGGTCTAAAAAAATTGTGAAAATATAATTGTATATATTTCACGGAGAAAGGTTTTTGGCA